>CM029013.1:251346172-251609357 GCA_016801055.1 Panax notoginseng
TTCTTAATTATATTTTCTCGTCACACCATGAAATTACACGTACAAATATAAAAAGAGAAGCCTGATACCGTTCTTAGAGCTTGTTCGAAAGTGACTTATAAGTTAGTCAAATCATTTATAAGTTATTTATTAATGACTTATTTTTTTACTTATAAGTTAATTTTTATGTCAAAAAAAGAAAAATCAAGTATTTGTAACTTGTTTTAAAATGATTTATAAGTTATTTTAAAGTAAGTTAGTTTGACCAAATATAATGTTTATTTTGTCCCTCTTTTATTAATGTCATTTTTAGTAATCTTTGCATTTGATTTTAACTTATAAGTGCCAAATAACTTCATAACTTATATTAACTTAATTTTTAACTTATAATTCAAATTGATGTCGAACATTTATACATAACAAGTCATAATTTAAATTAACTTATATTTTAATTTAAGTCATTTTAAAATAAGTGGATATGGTTTGGGACTCTTTAGTATATCTCTCACCATGAAAGAGCAGAGATATATACAAAAGTGAGGTGCATATATGGTAATAAGATTTTATAAATGATAAATTAAGATAAACATAGTAATTAATAATAATAATGACACAGATTGGCAAGTATATATGCCAAGAAATCGTCCATGCATATTTGTCACATCACCCTCACAATTTCAATACAAATTATGCATATACGTACAGATATTAGATATATATACTCATATTATTAAATATACAAAAAACACACACATATATAGTGAGCTGTTGAAAGATCATAAGAAATAGAATCATAGCTATCTCTAGTTAACTTGTCTGGCAATGGAGAGACATAACGAGTGAAATATATATATATATGTGTGTGTGTGTGTAGCATTTGATACTTTTTTCAAAAAATATAAGAATTATTTTTATTGATTTAAATTAATTTGAAATATAGACAAATTCATAAATTTATGGTTCTTCTCGTTTTGGTTATCATTATACGAATATATTTCAAATTTTATGATTTTTTTACTCAACTTTGTGTACTATAAAGGGTACATGCATATAAAAAAAAATATTATTCAATCGATAAGTATAAATTTATTCACAAAATTTGGATCAACAACGATGTCCCCAAACCTGATTAAATATTCATGACCTTATAGTGTTATATCTTTGACTCCCCAAAATTTTTTTATCACTTTGTTCCTCTCTCTCTCTCTCTCTATATATATATATATATATATATATAATATATATTGTAAGACCCTAATTTTTATAAATAAAGATAAATTTTTTATAAATATCATTTTGAATATTATGGAGTTAATTTGATATAATGTTATAGTTGTGGGTAATATTTATAAATTTTACAAAGTAAGTAAGTTGTTTTAAATATTCGTTTGGTCGGGGAATATTCTTTTTGTCGGGAATATTCGTACGACGGCACATCAAATTTGTAGACCCCACAACAGAAGTATAGTCGTAGTTAGAAAACGACAAAATTATCTTTCTATAAAAAACGGCTAAGGTGTTACCGTAAAACCGTTAAAACTGTTGAACTACCCGGTAGTAAAAGTACAGTAATACGCGTGGTTGCATAGTAGTAACACGGTATTGATTATTGATGCTTACGCGAGAAGTCACTCAGCTATACTCAATTATTGCTACAGTAATTGCTGCATCATATCTCTTAAATTATTGTCATAGTATCATCTGTATAATATTTATATTATTAAATCAATAATTGAGACGTGGTGGTTAAGTTTAGTTATTTTTTTATGGGGGGCCCATATGTCATCATCTAAGATCTCTTTGACAATAGTAATTACGTCGTCAATAGTATTTACCGTGGTCAATAGTATTTACCATTGTCAATAGTAATTACCTTCGTCAATAGTATTTACCTTGGTCAATAGTAATTACTTTCGTCAATAGTAGTTGTCCCTTCAATATTACCAAGAGTCATTTGACCCTTCTTAAGACCAAAAGTCATTTGACCCTTCGTTAAGACCAAGAGCCACCTTCAGTTTTTCTATAAAAAGAGGCCTAGGGTTTCATTATTTTTCACGAATTCATTCAAGCTATAGAGAGAGAAAGTATAGAGAGAATAAGAGAGAGAATAAAAGTATTCTGCTACTTCACTTTTTAATATCCAGTTCTTTTAAGGTAAGGGAGTTATTCTTTCTTATTCATGAAAAGAACTGTTATTATTCCATTTCTTATTATTCTGTTGGAATAACCTGTATACGTGGTCTACCCTATACTTGGTGACATTCTTCTATATTCTGTTGGAATAACCTGTCTGTGCGGTCTATCGCATGCATTATGATTTCTTTTGTTATTCCATTCTTTATTATACTCAGTTGATTAAAACTTTGACTTCTATACTCCATGAAATTAGTGGAATATCCTTGACATTTGCGCTTCATCTAGTATCTATTCATGAAAATATTCTCCTGATCAGTCTTGAAGTTTACTCTACAAAGCAGTATCATGTTGACAATTTGGACGTTATTAATTCCTGGATAAATTAATTCTTGAACTTGTTTTATTGAATTCTTATATCATTGTCATCATCCTCATGATTATAAAATGTTGAAAGTCATCTGTGGCCTGTAGTGCATAGATTGACTTGGTATGATTATGACCAGAGATTATTCGGTATAATCATGACCGTAAATGTTATAAATGATGTGGTAAAAGTCCTCATTGCCCGTAGTGCATTGATGGACAGTTGTTGGCATGATCATGACCATTAATGAATATACGAATATCTTTGGGCCGTAGTGCAGGGGTGATTCGATGATGTAGATTATTTTATTAAGCTGAGTCCCAGCGATCACAGTGTTAGAAAATCTTTTAAATCATAAAAGATAGTAGAGTTTATTTTTTACTTGACTCTCTTAATGGATTGTTTGTTCCGCTACAGTTAAACTTGATGTCTATTATATTTATCATTTTACATTGTTGAAGGCTAATATAATTTATTCTGCATTATCTTAGTCATAATATTTCTTACTGGGCTAGTTGAGCTCACACCCTTTCTTTCACTGTTCTCTTCAGGAAATGAGAACGTATTGGGAATAGTTGGGCAAGTCGGGGAATAGTGATGGTCCGAATGATAGTATTAGTTAGTAGTCATCACTATTCTATGTAATGGTGTGTTAATAAATGTAACGAGAACTCCTTTTGAGTATGAATACTCTCTAGAAGATAATATTTGTATTCAAACTCACAGTTTATATTTTGTCGTATTGTACACGACAGTTGTATAGTAAGTTGTATTTTATATTCTGTATTATGTATCTGACGACCCAAGATGGGTGATGTATACCTAATTTTGGGGGCGTCACAATATATATATATATATATATATATATAATATATATATATAGTTCCGTCTCTTCAGCGAACTATAAAGAGCGAATTAAAAATAAACCGGCTATAGCGATAGTTTTTTTCGTCGTTATATCATAAAAAATCGGGCTTTTATGTTGTAGCGACAGAAAAAACCGTCGCCATAGCCGATTTATTTTTAGTTCACTCCATATGGTTCGTTTAAGAGCCTGACTATATATATATATATATATATATATATATAATCCGCCCGACTCTCACCAGTGAACCATAGAGCGAACAAAAAATAAACCAGCTATAGCGACATAAAAAATCATCGCTATAACCGGTTCGTTTTTAATTTGTTCCCAATAGTTCGTTGGAAACACGGACCGTATATATATATATATATATATATATATATATTATAATATATATATATATGTGTGTGTGTGTGTGTGTGTGTGTGTGTGTTATATTTAATTATAATTTGTTCTGCAGATCCCAGTGCAAAACACTAAAATACAAAAAACAAAAATCTTGATTTTTGACTGAAGGAAAGAAGACGTTACTGTTCAAATGAACGTGCAAGTAGATGACAACAAAACAGAAACAACTTTTTTTTTGTTTCTTTATATAATATATATAATATATATATATATATATACTTTGTGGGAAGCAACTGTATTATTCTCTTGCTTTTGTTTTTTGGGAAAAAGAATCAAGTAAAGAAATCCATCAACAAGTGAGTTGTAATATTAATTTCAAGAATAATGTTTTGTGTTAGGTTTGGTTCTAGACCTACATCGCCCATGTTAAGATCCACATTGTTAAATTTTAAAATATTTTTTTAGTTCAATTTTTAATGCCACAAATGTATTGAAAAAAAAAACTTGGTATATATATATATATATATATATATATATATATAATATAAAATTCAAAAATATATTTTTAAACAATAAATTAGAATTTTTTTGAATATATTTAAAATATTATTTTAATATATAAAATAAAATTATATAATATGATAAATGAGAATGTCCTCTTTCTGTTGTTTTCTGTGAAAATGGATAAATAAGAGAATCCATCAACACGTGAGTTGCAATATTTCATCAATAATGTTGGTATTTGGTTTGGTCTGGCCCCACAAACAAAAGTTTCCCAAATCTTCAACATAATCTTTTTTTCACATTGAGACTTGATGGTTTGATCCCTATATTGCCCTATACAGGAGTATGTAAAATTAACATATATTTATTTAATTTTAGGTCAATATAACCGTAAGCTAATTAGAAAGTATTATTAATTATACTCATTCCGTTTCAAAATTAGAGATACAATTTATTTTTTAGATTAAACGATAATATATTAATTAAATTTCAAATTTGTGTGAATATATTTAATTTTAATTGATACAATTATTATAATTGATTGTATAGTATATAACAAAAATCATTAGTCATAAATTTTATTTTATTCTAAATTGTTACGAGTCATACTAATTTTGAAGTTTAATATGTTATCGTCTGACCTCAAAAATCAAATTACATCTCTAATTTTAAAACAGAAGGTGTAATATTTATTGTTTACTCATTAACATTTAATGAAATATTTATAAATTTAAAATTAATAATAACTTTATAATTTAAAACGAATAGTATTAATTAAGATTGAATAATCAATGGTGGGACTCACTCGAATATTCTTGGTGTTGTCGTGAACCGTGTGCAATAATCAGAGCCGGTACTTGTACATCTATAATAATAATATCAACATCGTGAATTTATCAGTAAAAAAATAAGAAAGAAACATTTCAATTAATTTCTACACTCTAAGACAATAATAATAATAATAATAAAAATAATAATAATAATGCAACTTTTTCCTACTTTTTGATTCTGGTATATATTGGGATGAAAAAGACTCGATTATTCCAATTGATTTTACAACATGTTTGAAACGTGAAAACATATTAAATAAGATGCTTGTTTCTTCAGTAATATTACGATAACTAATTAAGAATTGCTACAAAAAATATATAAAATAAATATGTATGCTTTTAATTAAGTAAAATAATTAGACCCCATTCATGTATGATGAATCATCTATTAATTAAATTTTGACAAATCACTTTGTAAATTAATTTTTTGTAATAGTTCTTTGTAAGTGTAACAAGATTCTTGGGTTTTTAGATATACGAAAGACTGATGTTAGGGATCTTAAAATATATATTAAATGATGTGTTTATCATTACATTGATTAGACATATTTTATGTGATTAATTATATCATAAATTATTATTAAAATATTAAATATTATGTGATTTGAGAATTGATGAGTGGATTTTATACACATGAATTGAGTGCGTTTGAGCTTAATTTTTGGAAGCTTTTAAGTGTTTGTGTCTATTCATGCATGTTCTACTTTGTTTTGTAGGAATTAAGATAAAAGTTACTTGGATCAACGTTTGGGGTGGCCAGATTCGCATTTTTGGCTTGTCATTTACATAGCAGCCATTTCAGGATCAATTTCGACATTTCTCCACCTCGTATTTCGAAAAACTCAAAGAATAAAAGTTGTAGATCTACGTCTCCTTTTTCTGGAACATCTTGAATCATCAAAATCAGAGTTCAGACGAAGAAGTTATGGTCATTTTCTCAAAGGATGTCAAAGTAGAAAATTCCCAAAAAGAGCTAAGCGCCGGAGCGCCCATTTCTAGTACATTTGCAGCGCCGGGATGCCCAGAGGCAGATTTCCAGCACCGTGAGAAGCACGGGGGCGCTGGGGTCTGGCCAAATCAAGTTGGAACGCGTTTTTGGGCGAATTTTGATACTTTTTTGACTCTAAATTGGATTAAATTTCCTCCTAAGCTAGAAATTGAACTTGTAACCTATAAATACACGATGTGAGGCATAAAATAGGAGATGGATTAGATAAATTAGATTAGAGAAAACACTCTATTAGTTTAGAACATAAACCCTAGTTTATATTGAATTGTTGGAGATTAAAACAACTTGGAGATCATTGAAGATCAAAAACAGGAGCAAGAGGAGAGTATCAGATTTGCAGACAACATTTTTTATTCTTTTCTCAACTTCTATTTTTGTCTTTTAATATTTATTCAATTGTGGATTCTAGATTTTAGTTCAATAATAATGAACTAAATTCTTGTTTAAGATTGCAACGGATCTTATTGCACAACTTATTTTAGTATGCTTCTTTGTTAATTACTGTGATCTATTTTATGGATTGTCTATTATGATTGCGTTTAATTGTCTAGCGAACAATTACCATGATAATCTATATGAATTCGGGAGATAAAATATAGATTCAGATATGATCATAATATCATGTGATTGTGTTTTCTGCATGATGTTGGAATTCATGATTTGTGTTTAGGATAGGGATATCTCTTTACGCCGCATGTAATCTGATAGGGAACCTGTGAATTAGGGTGTTCAATACAATTCTATCAGTTGTTCAATATAATTCTATCAGTTGTGGATTTGGATTGATTTGTTTGTAATGCATCGGAAGGTGGTTATAAATATTGATGAGTTCCTGATTAACAGTCCAGAATAGTTAGCATAATTAATAAGAAGTGTTTTAATATAAGTGAAATTGTGATCTTAAATCTCCATAACCTGATTTTCAACTAGTGGTGTTGGTAGTAGTTTAATTATACATTTTAATTCACAACATTAAATCGATTGTTTAAATAAAATTAGTTTAGTTAAGAACTAGTATTTGGTGATTTTTATTAAATAATTTCTCATGAAAACGATACTCTACTTACACTTTATTACTTGTTGACCGTGTATACTTACACACATATATTTATTGTGAAATCGATCAACAAGAACATAAAATTATTATTAAAAATCATCGTTTTAGAACCGAGAGAATATATATATATATATATATATATATATATATATATATATATATATATATTTGGTTAAGTGTTATTCATTCTTTTATCTACATTTACTTTTGTAAGTGAATAAAAATTATTAATATCAACACATAGAATAGGTGACGAAAGAGACTTAAAGAAATTTAGTGCCAAGAATGAATAGTGTCCCATTACAAAATGAAGCTCCATTAACTAACTAGCTCGTGTAATAAAATGATATAAATTTATATCCTTTTTTGATATTTAAATATTTTTTAATTTAATTTCTCTCATCTATTATATATACTAAATCACAGTACATGGCATAATATATTGACATATGACCTTCTATAAATTTAACACATATCCATCCTAATTAATACTTCTTATTTCCTTTGACAAAAATACCCTTGACAATTACTTAGGATATTATATATTGATCACCTTATTTCATGGATATTATCAACAGCCACATTATTTTAGGATCCATTAATTAGATAACTCTCTTAGGCAACAACCAGATAGGATCAATTTAAACACAATAGGGCCAACTTGCTTTTTATGAAAAATTTGTGACGCCCCCAAAATTAGGTATACATCACCCATCTTGAGTCGCTAGATACATGGAACAGAATTCAAATACAACTTAATAATACAACTGTCATGTACAATACGACAAAACATAAATTGTGAGTTTGAATACAAATATTGTCTACTAGAGAGTATACAAACTCAAAAGGAGTCCTCATTATAATTATTATCACACTATTACATAGAATAGTGAGGACTACTAATACTATCATCTGGTCCATCACTCCGTTTTCCGACTCAACCCAACTATATTCTCATTTCCTGAAGAGAACAGTGAAAGAAAGGGTGAGCTCAACTAGCCCAGTAAGAAATATTATGACTAAGATAATGCAGAATAAATTATCATTAGTCTTCAACAATGTTAAACTGATAAAATACAATAGACATCAAGTTTAACAGCAGCGGAACCAGCAATCCATTAAAAGAGTCAAGTAGAGAATAAAATCTACTATCTTTTATGATTTAAAAAGTTTTTCATGACTTTTATCGCTGGGACTCAGCTTAATAAATAATCCACATCATCGAATCACCCCTGCACTACGCCAAGGATATTCTTTAGTATCACGACCATGAATTATCCATGCACTACGGCTAAAGATAATCATATTTTCATCAACGGTCCTGATCATGCCATAAAATAATTCATCTTTGCACTACGGCCAAAGAGAATCCATAGCCATAATCATACCAAAAACTGTCCATCAATGCACTACGGGCCATTGAGAACTTTTTTCACATCATTTGTAATATTACGGTCATGATTACACCGAATAATCCCTGATTATAATCATACCAAGTCCATCTATGCACTACAGGTCATAGATGACTTTCAACAAAATATAAATATGAGGATGATGACAATGATATAAGAATTCAATAAAATAAGTTCAAGAATTAATTTATCTAGGAACTGATAACGTCCAAATTGTCAACATGATATTGCTTTGTAGAGTAAAATTCAAGAATGCTCAGAAGAATATTTCTATGAAAAGATACTGAATGAAGCGCAAATATCAAGGATATTCCACTAATTTCATGGAGTATAGAAGTCAAAGTTTTAACCAACTGAGTATAATAAAGAATGGAATAACAAAAAAAATCACCATGCATGCGATAGACCGCACAGACAGGTTATTCTAACAGAAAAATAAATAGTGGAACCAGGTCATGCGTAAATACACCGATAGAATAATAAATAATGGAACCAGGTCCAGCGTAAACGCACCGACAGGATATTCCGACAGAATAATAAATAATAGAACCAGGTCCGGCGTAAAGCACAGACAGGATATTCCGACAGAGACAGGATATTCTGACAGAATAATAAATAATGGAACCAAGTCCGGCGTAAAGTACAGACAGGATGTTCCAACAGAATAATAAAAATGTAATAACAGAAGAATTTCACCAAGTATAGGGTAGCCCACGTATACAGGTTATTCCAACAGAATAATAAAGAATGGAATAACAGAAGTTCTCTTCATGAATAAGAAAGAAAGAATACCCTTTACGAGTACAACAAATAATATCCCTTACCGTAAAAGAAACTTGATATCGGAGTAGTGAAGTAGCAGAATACTTTTCTTCTTTCTCTCTATAGTTTCTCTCTCTAGAGTTTCAGTGAATTCGTAAGAAAATAATGAAGGAATGAGCTTCTATTTATAGAAAAATGGTCTGCATAGTAACTAACTCATGAACGGTCTAGATTGATTTACTTTAATCTGACGGTCCATATTTAAAGCAAAATCTTTTAAATAAAATATAATATATTCTATTTATAATATAATAAAACGAATAACTTTATAAAAGATTTTACTATGCAAATACTATGCAGACACTATGCAAACACTATGCATAATAAAATATAATATATTCTAATTATTGTCTAATAAAACAGATAACTATATAAAAGTATTTTGTTTTATATAAAAAGATTTTACTATTAGCCTAATAAAACGAATAACTTTATAAAAGTATTATGTTTTATATAAAAAATTTTTCTGTTTTATTACGTTAATAATACCAATAAAATAAAACTGAGTGACTTATCACGTAAGCCTCAATAATCAATATCGTGTGCTACTATGCAACCACACGTATTACTATACTTTTACTACCGAGTAGTTCAACAGTATTAACGGTAAAACTTTCGCCGTTATTTTTATAAAATATTTTTGTCGTTTTCTCAATCTGACAATAATTTCGTTGTGGGGTCCACCAATAATTGTGTCGTCGTACGAATATAGTCCGACAAAAATAATATTCTCCGACCAATCGAATATAATACAACAACGTGCATACTTTATAAAATTTATAAATACTACCCACAATAGTTTTTATGTTGTATTAATAAAGTTGTAGTTATTTTTGTACCATTTATTTTGACGACTAAGAATGGGTGTTGTATGCCAACTGTGACACCCCCAAAATAGGTATACAACACCCATTCTGAGTCGTCAAAATACATGGTACAGAAACAACTACAACTTTATTAATACAACATAAAAACTGTGAGTTTAAATATAAATATTGTCATCTAGACAATATCCACACTTAAATAAGTTCTCATTATAATTATTGATATATTATTTTACAAAAATAGTGAGGACTACTAAAACAACTTTCTAGAACCTTTATTCCATACCCCGACTAGTACTAGCTACATTCTCGCCTCCTGAGAAGAAAAATAGAACAAAAAGGAAACTTCAATAATTCATACATACACACAATCTGATTCAAATCAGCCACCACACTTCACCTAAATAAAAAAAAAAACGTTTTTCTTATAAAAAATATTTAAAACTTCAAAAATTAATTATTTCGGAACTTCGAAACTTCAATAATTCATAATAAATAGTCATTTTATCAGAAAAATTCAAACCACATGTCTTTTTTATAGAAAATTTTGTTATCTACAACTTTACAGAAGAAAGTTTTTCCAAATTCTAAACAGAAATTGACTGAAATCTACAAACGGGCAATTCTATATGCTATAATCAAATTTCAGTCAAGAAATGGGCCCACAAACATGTTTAACATATTTTAAACAACTTTTATAATAAAAATACTCTTCCTCCTCATATACTCATATATTCCACATTCATTGTAAAAATATCATCATTATTATATTATAATAATATAATAAAATATTATTTTATCAGAAAAAATAAAATATCGATTTTCAACAATGGTCACTTTAAAAAATTTCTCCATCTATATCCATATAAAATGAATATTTTTCTCATCATATAAAATAATAATTAATTATTCACAAATAATATTATCGAATCACAATACTGACAACCAGGTAGTTCCCAAGAAAGAGGGGGCTTTCCAATAAGGATTTTTCCTTACTGGCGCGCAATTAGATGACCAAACCTCTCCTTAGACAGAACTTTCTAGACATTGCCAATAATGTTATCTAATAATATTATTCAGATAATATGAATTATTGCTTCGATAATAAAAAATACTGTGTAGTGACAATTATTGAAACAACAGTAATATAAAATATCAACGCAACAATTATTGAATTAATAAAATACTGAATAGTAATTACTGTAACAATTATTGAGTAGTGCCTTCTTACGTAAGAATCTATAATTGGTGCAATACCGTGTGCTACTATGCAACAACGCGTATTACTGTGTTTTAACCACCGGGTATTCCAACAGTATTAACGGTAACAACTACGCCGTTATTTATAAACAACTTATACTTGTCGTTTTCTTCATCCAATCACTTTCCGTTATGGGGCCCACAAAAGACTGCGCCGTCGTACAAATATTCCCCGATAGGAAGAATATTCCACGACCAAACGAATATTTCCCGACAACAATGAATATTTTATAACCACTTGCTTATTTAAAATATTTACGTATTTTACCCATAACTAACCTCATTAATCAATTCAACCCTTACTATTTCAAAATAATAAATAGAGAAAATTAAATTTCATTTATTAATAATTTGGGGTCTTACAACCTCCCCTCCTTATGAAATTTCGTCCTCGAAATTGACGTACGTACCTGGTATTTCGAAAAGATGAGGATACCTCGCTTTTATTTCCGTTTGCAACTCCCAGGTCATTTCCTCAATAGCATAGTTCCTCCATAAAACTTTAACTTGTGGTATGGCCTTTGTGCGTAGGATTTGCTCTTTCCTATCCAAGATCTTGACAGGTACCTCTTCGTACGTTAAGTCTTCAGCTATCTCGTCCGGTTCTAACTCAATGATGTGGTTTGGGTCTTTCACATATTTACGAAGCACATATATATGAAAAACATTATGAACACGATACATACTTGGAGGTAACGCGAGTCTATAGGCCACATTTTCTACTCGGTCAAGAATCTGAAATGGACCAATAAATCGTGGATTGAGCTTTCCTCTCTTCCCGAATCTTGTAACTCCCTTCCATGGAGAAACATGTAACAATACATGATCCCCAATTTCAAATTTCACGTCCTTTCGATGAAGATCTGCATAACTCTTTTGTCGATCTTGTGACGTTTGTATACGTTGTCGAATCATTTGAATCTTTTCTGTAGTCATACATACCAACTCGGGTCCCAACAATGTTGCTTCACCCACCTCATCCCAACATATTGGAGAGCAACACTTTCGTCCATATAATGCTTCGAATGTAGCCATACCTATACTTGCCTGATAACTGTTGTTGTAAGAGAATTCCACCAATGGTAAATACTTATCCCAACTCCCTTTGAAGTCTAAGACACAGAGTCTTAATAGATCTTCAAGAGTTTGAATAGTCCTCTCTGATTGTCCGTCCGTTTGAGGATGACATGCCAAACTAAATCGTATATCCGTGCCCATAGCTTTTTGCAAGCTAACACAAAATCTTGAAGTGAATCTTGGGTCACGATCCGAAACTATGGATACTGGCATGCCATGTAATCTCACAATCTCATTTACATACATATGAGCAAGACGTTCAAGGGAATAAGTCTCCCGTATCGGCAAGAAATGAGCAAACTTGGTTAATCTATCAACAATAACCCAAATAACATTTATGCCTTGAGAAACCGTGGGAAGACCCGTAACGAAATCCATGGTAATATGTTCCCACTTTCATTTTGGAATCTTAAGTGGTTGCAATGGACCCTTTGGCACTTGATGCTCCGCCTTTACACGTTGACAAGTTAAACACCTCGAGATAAACTTTGTAATTTCTCTCTTCATATTGTTCCACCAAAATGTATGTCGAAGATCACGATACATTTTTGTACTTCCAGGATGAATTGTAAATGGTGTATTATGTGCCTCCATCATGATCTTGTACTTCAAATCAGAATCGTTAGGAACACAAAGTCTGAAGTGGACTCGAAGTATTCCTTTTTCATCGATTCTTGCTTCTAGAATAGCACCTTCTTGCACTTTCTTCTTCATACGCATCAGCTCCGGGTTTGTGGCTTGAGCAATTTTAACTTTTTCGATTAAAGTTGGTTCTATACGTATACTTGACATTATTGCATGGGTCCCTGGAGTCTTGAATTCTATCTTCATCTTTTGTAAATCACACCAAATGGGCCTTTGCGTTGACAACATCTCACTCGATCCCGCGTGTGATCTTCTACTTAATGCGTCGGCTATCACGTTCGCTTTTCTAGGATGGTATTAAATGGTATGGTCGTAGTCTTTCAACAGCTCGAGCCAACGTCGTTGCCGCATGTTGAGTTCTTTTTGAGTGAAGAAATATTTGAGACTTTTATGGTCTGAATATATCTCCACTTTCTCCCCATATAGATAGTGCCTTCAGATCTTTAGCGCGAAAACGACTGCTGCTAACTCTAGATTATGAGTAGGATAATTCCTCTCATATTCTTTAAGTTGTCGTGAGGCATAGGTTATGACTTTTCCACGTTACATGAGAACACATCCTAGCCCTTTTCCTGAAGCATCGCTGCAGATAACAAATCCATCCGAACCAGATGATACGGTCAAAACAGGTGCCGAAATGAGTCTCCTCTTAAGCTCTTGGAAACTCTTCTCGCATTCCTCGCTCCATACGAATTTGATATCTTTCCGAGTCAGCTGAGTTAATGGAATAGCGATTTGAGAAAATCCTTCCACGAATCTCCGATAATAACCAGCTAAGCCCAGAAAGCTACGTACTTCGGTCACCGACTTCGGTTGTTTCCAACTTTGTATTGCTTCAATCTTCGTCGGGTCAATAAATACTCCATGTTTTGACACCACGTGCCCAAAGAATGCTACTTCCTCAAGCCAGAACTCGCATTTCTTCAACTTGGCATATAACTTATTTTCACGAAGCCTTTGGAGTACCAGCTTCAAATGGTGCTCATGATCTTCACGACTTTTGGAATATATGAGGATGTCATTAATAAAAACAACAACGAACTGATCCAAATATTCCTTGAATACTCGGTTCATTATATCCATGAAAGCCGCAGGAGCATTAGTCAATCCAAAAGACATGACTAAGAATTCATAATGCCCGTACCGAGTTCTAAAGGCAGTCTTTGGAATATCCTCAGTTCTAATCTTCAGCTGATGATATCCAAAACGAAGATCAATTTTTGAAAAGAATTGTGCTCCTTGTAACTGGTCAAATAGGTCATCAATATGAGGTAGCGGATACCTATTCTTGATAGTGACATGGTTTAAATCCCGGTAATCGATATAAAGTCGCATACTCCCGTCTTTCTTCTTTACAAATAAAACAGGAGCACCCCAATGAGATGTACTAGGATGAATGAAACCGATGTCCAACAACTCCTGTAATTGGACCTTTAACTCCTGAAGTTCAATAGGAGCCATTCGATATGGGGTTTTAGAAATGGGCTTTGTACCAGGTTCAAGATCAATAAAGAATTCAACTTCACGTTCTAGGGGTAGACTGGGAAGTTCTTCAGGAAATACGTCAGGAAAGTCAATAACAACAGGAATATTATTCAAATATAACGTGTCTTTATTCAAATCCATAACATGGGCTAAGAAAGCTTGACATCCATTTTTTAATAAACGAATAGCTTTATGACTTGATATAATAGTGATTGATTTTAATGGCTTAGTTGCTTGAATTCGCACAACAGGTTGGTTAGGAATATGAAAACTAACAACCTTACGAAAACAATCAATTTTGGCATGATGAGTAGTTAACTAATCAATTCCTAAAATCACGCCAAATGCAAGTATCTTTAAAGAGATAAGGTTAACAGGTAAGGTGATGGTGCCCACTTGGATCAAACAAGATTTATAAACAGTGGATGTGATGAAAGTTTCTCCTAACGAAGTTTCCACAGATAAATCAAAGTCTAATTTCTCCGGAGTCAAGTTTAAACGTTGAGCAAAAGCAGGAGAGATAAATGAATGGGTAACACCGGTATCTAGTAAGATATAAACTTTGCAAGAATTTATGATTAGCTTACCCGTGATCATCTCGTTTGGGTTACTCGCATGTTGACCAGTCACGACAAACGCTCTTCCAGGAACCGTTGACTTTAACTTTTCTGGGACAGCCTTTTGATTCATCATCCCCGCTGGACTTGGTTTCGCTACAGTACAATCTCGATCGATATATCCTTCCTTTCTACAGTTATAACATACCTTAAACTGTTGTAGGCAGTTTGGGCTGATATGTCCTTCTTTTCCGCACTTATAGCATATGACCGGTGGTCGTTCTCCTCCCTTGAAACCAGTTGTTGCTGGTGTTGACGTCTTTGTATTGTCATTATTGAATCTCTTCTTTTTAAAATCTCCTCCCGACTCGCTTCTTCTATTCTCATGGCCACGATTACCACCCGAGTGGTTGCCACTCTTGTCCGTATTTTTCTTTCTCCGCTGGTTATCGTTGTTCTGATGACTACTGTCACTGGTATGATCCTGGTTGTGGTCCCTCGGTTGACCGTACTCGTTATCTCGTTCTAATAATTGAGCCCTGTCGACAACATCTGAATAGAGAGAAAATTTATGTGAAATGAGATATTAACGTATGCCGGGTTTTAAACCTCTTAGAAACATCCGTGTCATACGTTCCTCATTCTCCACTAAATGAGGTGCAAACCTGGACAACTCTGCAAACTTCGCCTCGTACTGGGACACTATCATGCTATTCTGCTCCAGTCTAATAAACTCTACCTCCTTCATATGATGAATACTTTCAGGAAAGTACTTGTCATTGAACAGTTTCTGAAACGTTTCCCAAGACATGCTAAGCGCAGCTGGATGGGTACGCTTTACAGATTCTCACCAGTAATCTGCCTCATTACGGAACATAAAAGTGGCGAATGAAACTTTTTGTTCCTTCGTGCATCCCAAGACATCGAATATCTTGGTAATTTGATTGACCCGTGTCTTCGCCTTAATCGGATCCGGCTTTCCCTTAAATTCTGGTGGTCCCAACTCTTTGAACTGCTTGGCTGTGACCAGCTGTGCGTTGCCATTGTTCCTACCTGTATTTTGAACAGGAGTCTCCCTCGTTTGTTTTTGCATGAACCGCAAAAAGCTTCTAAACATCTCATCGTTCATCGTCTGCTTAGTGTTGTTTACAGAAGGAACATTGCCAGCCTGTTGCACGTTCTCCTCGTTGGTGAGCAAAGGTGTCTCCACGGTCTCATTTACTCCACTGTTAACATTCTTAGTTGACATTCTCAAATACTGCCATAAAACAAGGGTTAATTTAATAAATTAACATATCACATAATATCCCTATATTATGACCGACCAACAAATAAGCTTAGGTAGGACACACTAGCGAAGGATTTACTCGTCTCTCCCCTCCTAGTTCTATTCCCCGATCTCCGCCAGAGATCATATCCCTAAGCTCTGATACCAACTGTGACACCCCCAAAATAGGTATACAACACCCATTCCAGTTTATGAGAAATAAGATATTGACGTATCTCCGGCTTCAAATCTCTTAAAAATATCCGCGTCATTATCTCTTCATTATCAACCAAGTGGGACGCAAATCGGGACAACTCGGCAAACTTGGCTTCGTACTGCGACACGATTTTGTTGTTTTGCTCCAACTTGATAAATTCCACCTCCTTCATGTGACGAATGCTTTCGGAAAAGTACTTGTCATTAAACAGCTCTTGGAACTTCTCCTCAGACATCTTGAGTGCGTCAGGCTGGGTACGTTTTACAGATTCCCACCAGTGATCTGCCTCTTCACGCAACATAAAAGTGGCAAAGGGAACCTTTTGCTCCTCGGAGCATCCCAAGACATCAAATATGTGACGCCACCAAAATAGGTATACATCACCCATTCTGAGTCGCCAAATACATGGTACAGAAATAAATACAACTTCATAATACAATTGTCGTGCAAAATACGACAACACATATACTGTGAGTTTGAATACAAATATAGTCTAATAGAGAGTATACAAATTCAAAAGGAGTCCTCATTACAATTATTGATACACTATTTTATAAAATAGTGAGGACTACTAATACATCTATCCTGAACCATTACTCCATACCCCGGCTAGTTCCTGCTATCTTCTCACCTCTTGGGAAGAAAAATGGAACAAAAAGGAAAAGGGTGAGCTCAACTAGTCCAGTAAAGAATATTATGACTAAGATAATATACAACAAATTATCATTAGTCTTCAACAGGGAAAATTTGATAAAATATAATAGACAACAAGTTTTAGATCAACAAATGTAGCGGAAACAACAATCCATTAGAAGAGTCACGTAGAGAATGAATTCTACTATCTTCTAAGATTTAAAAATCCATCATCAATATTTTATCCCTGTAACAACAATTAATATACATCTTTAATCAAATATTCATCTTTGCACTACAGGCCAAAGATATTCATTTGTATCACCAGTTGGTCATGTTCATCTCAACACCTGTTTATCTTTGCACTATGGGCCGAAGATATTCTTCAATTAATCATTCATCTTTGCACTACAGGCCAAAGATATTCATCAAGTATCACCATTAAAGACTGAGGATGATGAAAAACATTTTAGAGAACGAATCTAGTGAGACAGAAGGACAAATATTAGGGATTCGTATTTCAGTTTATCCAAGTTCAATAATACTATAGTGGAGTAAAATTCAAGAATAAAGATCAAAATATGGATTTAATTTCAAGAATAAGGGTCACAACAGATAACTTGGAAGAAAAAAAATATAAAATTTTTTTTCTTCTGTGAACAGTACCGTGAACAGTACCCGTGAACAGTACCGTGAACAGTACCCGTGAACAGTAACTGTGAACAGTACCCGTGAATAGTAACTGTGAACAGTACCCGTGAATAGTAATTGTGAACAGTACCCGTGAATAGTAACTGTGTACAGTACCCGTGAATAGTATCCAGTCATAAAAAGTTCCAAATTTGATAAAAAGTTCAAACCAATATTCCTATGATATGATATTAGATGAAACGAAATTTCTAATCGTTTCAGGAATTATAGAAGCAATACTTACCATAGTAAGTTCAAATTTAGAGAATATGAAATGAAATAATATCCCTTCCATAGTATGGAGTATGAAAGAAAATAATATTTCTTACGAGTATTGAAATAAAATAATATCATTTACCTTTAGTAGAAATTAGATTTGACTGTAATATCGGATATTATTCTGAGAAAATCTTGCAGAAGACTACACTCAAAGTATTCTTATACTCAAGAAAAATACTCACAATACTTTAGAATAAGAATTTCTGAATTTGAAGGTGTGATTAAGGAATGAGGGGTTACCCCCTATTTATAGCAATGGAGGAAAAGAAACAGACTGCTGAGCAAACTTTTCTTGCCTAACTTCTGCCAACCCATTCCTGCCAAACTTTTCATTTTTTTTCCTTATAGGTGAAGGCTCACCCTTTTGAAAACTAACTTTGCAGGAAGAAATCAACCAGCCATCTTTGAAAAATAAAACAAGACTCCTGTATTACATTTGAAAACCAAGTATTTGCATGCAACTTTCTCACCTACCAATTTCACCAACCAAACAAAGTATTCAATTACATCTTGTTTACTTCCGTTTCTAATTAACCACATGTTTATATATATATATATATATATATATATATATATATATATATATATATATAATATTATTATTTAAACAATTATAATAATATATTTGAATGAATAATTTATCGGAGAAATAATTATAATTCCACAAAAATATGCCAAACTTTTAACAATTATTTCATGCTAAAATTCCTTCATTTATATCCACATAAAAAAAATATTTTCTTATCATATAAATCAATAATTAATTATTCATAAATAATATTACAGAATCATAATTATGACAACCAGGCCGTTCCCAGGAAAGAGGGGGCTTTCCAATAAGAATTTCTCCTTACTGGCGCACAATTAGGTGACCAAACCTCTCATTGACAGAACTTTCTAGACATTGCCAATAATGCTATCTAATAATATTATTCAAATAATATAAATTATTGATCTGATAATGGGAAATACTGTGCAGTGATAATTATTGAAACAACAATAATATAAAATATCAACACAGCAATTATTGAATCAATAAAATAAAATATTAAACATTAATTACTGTAACAATTATTGAGTAGTGCCTTCTTACGTAAGAATCAATAATTCAACAATACAATGCAATACTGTAAGACCCCAACTTTTATAAATAAAGATGAATTTTCTATAAATATCATTTTTTGAATAATATGGAGTTAATTTGATATAATGTTATAGTTGTGGGTAATATTTATAAATTTTGTAAAGTACGCAAGTTGTTATATAATATTCGATTGGTCGGAGAATATTCATTTTAACAGAGAATATTCGTACAACGGCACAATTATTGGTGGACCCCACAACGGAATTATTGTCGGATTGAGAAAACGACAAAAATATTTTATTAAAAATAACGGCAGAAGTTTTACCATTGATACTGTTGAACTACTCGGTAGTAAAAGTACAGTAATACGCGTGGTTGCATAGTAGCACACGGTATTGATTATTAATGCTTATGTGAGAAGTCACTCAGTTTTGTTTATTATTTGGATTCTTATTTACCCATTTTTAAAATTATCTATAATTATAATGGGACCACTTGTGATTATGAGATGTTGGGGGGAGGGGGACACGTGGGGCCCACGTTGGAAGAAAAAAATGGGTGGGGAGAAAATCTTGATAATTGTTAACGGCTGGAAATGGGGTGGAGAAGTGGAATGGTTTTTTTAAAGAAAAGGAATTAGTATTATATGTTTAGACATGTGGGTTATTATATATATATATATATATATATATATATATATATATATATATATATATATATATATTAATTATATTTGTCTTGTTGGCTTTCATTGGTGGAAGGTTTGCAATCTTGAAATTAAAGGTTGCGTATGATATCAGTAAGATTGTTGAATTATTTCGTCTGAGAGAAAATCCTTACACAGTGCTTTTCCATTCTCCTATAAATAGAAGCTCATTCCTTCATTATTTCTTACGAATTCACTGAACTCTAGAGAGAGAAACTATAGAGAGAAACTATAGAGAGAGAGAAGAAGAGTATTCTGCTACTTAACTACTTCCTTATTTCAGCTCTTCTTTAAAACGGTAAGGGATATTATTCTTTTGTATTCAAGAAGAGAATTTCTGTTATTCCATTTCTTTATTATTCTATTGGAATAACCTGTATATGCGGAATACCCTATACTTGGTGACATTCTTCTATTATTTTGTCTTTGTTATTCCGTTGGAACATCCTGTCTGTGCTTTACGCCGGACCTGGTTCCGTCTTTATTATTATTCTGTCGGAATATCCTGTCTGTGTGTTTTACACCGGACCTGGTTCCGTTATTTATTATTCTGTCGGAACATCCTGTCTGTGTGTTTTACACCGGACTTGGTTCCATTATTTATTATTCTGTCAGAATATCCTGTCTGTGCGTTTTCGCCGGACCTGGTTCCATTATTTAGTATTCTGTCGGAATATCCTGTCTGTGCGTTTACGCCGGACCTGGTTCCATTATTTATTATTCTGTTAGAATAACCTGTTTGTGCGGTCTATCGCATGCATGGTGATTTCTTTTGTTATTCCATTCTTTATTATACTCAGTTGGTTAAGTTTTGACTTCTATACTCCATGAAATTTGTGGAATATCCTTGATAATTGCGGTTCATCCAGTATCTTTTTATGAAAATATTCTTCTAAGTATTCTTGAATTTTACTCCACAAAGTAGTATCATGTTGACAATTTGGACGTTGTTAATTCCTGGACAAATTAATTCTTGAACTTATTTTATTGAATTCTTATATCATTGTCATCGTCCTCATGTTTATAAAATGTTAAAAGTCATCTGTGGCCTGTAGTGCATAGATGGACTTGGTATGATTATGACCCGGGATTATTCGGTATAATCATGACCGTAATGTTACAAATGATGTGGTAAAAGTCCTCATTGGCCCGTAGTGCATTGATGGACAGTTGTTGGCATGATCATGACCATTGATGAATACACAAATATCCTTGGCCCGTAGTGCATGAAATTTGTGGTCGTGACCCTAACGAATATCTTTGGCCGTAGTGCAGGGATGATGTGAATTATTTATTAAGCTGAGTCTCAGTGATGAAAGTGATGAAAAACTTTTTAAATCATAAAAGATAGTAGAGTTTATTTTCTACTTGACTCTTTTAATGGATTGCTTGTTCCGCTGCAGTTAAACTTGATGTCTATTATATTTTATCAGTTTAACATTGTTGAAGACTAATGATAATTTATTCTGCATTATCTTAGTCATAATATTTCTTACTGGGCTAGTTGAGCTCACCCTTTCTTTTACTGTTCTCTTCAGGAAATGAGAACGTAGCTGGGGCAAGTCGGGGAACGGAGTGATGGTCCGAATGATAGTTTTAGTTAGTAGTCCTCACTATTCTATGTAATAGTGTGTTAATAAATGTAATGAGGACTCCTTTTGAGTATGAATACTCTCTAGAAGATAATATTTGTATTCAAACTCAAAGTTTATGTTCTGTCGTATTGTACACGATAGTTGTATTATTAAGTTGTATTTGAATTCTGTACTATGTATCTGACGACCCAAGATGGGTGATGTATACCTAATTTTGGGTGCATCACAGTTGGTATCAGAGCTTAGGGATATGATCCCTGGCTAAGATGTGAGAATAGAACTAGGAGGGGAGAGACGAGGAATTCCTTCGCTAGTATGACCTACCTAAGTTTATTTGTTATGGTTGGTCAGAGTATATTGATAATATATGACATGTTAATTAACCCTTGTTTTGTGACAGTATTTGAAAATGGCAGCTGGAAATGTCAACAATGGAGTGAGTGAGACCGTGACACCTCTAATCACCAACCAAGATAATGTAATATCAGGCGAAGAAGAAATTAGAGATATCTACGTGGTAAGTGAAGAACTAATAGTTGCACCCGAGCTAGTGGCAGAGGTATCAGCTGAGAGTGAGGAAGAAGAGGAAGAAGAGGAAGAAGAGGAGAATTGGTTAGAAGAAATCTATGATCAAAACTTAGAATTACAAAATCGTGTTCATGAGTTAGAAGAGCAGGCTGAAGAACGGCAGGCGGTCGTTGAGCAAAGAGATGTAACGATTCAAAATTGTGTTACCCGATATGTGATGCTCGAACAAAATCACGCTTTGGCAGAGTGTAAGATATTAAAGTTGGAATCTGAGAATTCAAATATCAAGGATCAGCTGAAAGAAGAAACAACTGAACGAGTGAGAATGCAGGATGCGTGGGTAAAAGCCGCACGACGTGTTGATATTGTAGAAAGAGATGTCCGATCCAAAAAGGCTAAAATAGATGATATACATTTCTCTTTTTGGACAGTAATTGGGAGAACCCAACCTCGAGTTTTGAATTACCCTGTACAGAGCGGTCAATCTGAACTCGATATGGATCGAAGATTGATGATTCAGATCATGAAGCAGGAGTACGATGAAGCAGTTGAGGGTGGAATATGCCCTATATTAAAGTCAATTCCAACGATAGAGATGACATCAAATGCTTCCCCAGACAAGTCAAAGCCGGGTAGTTCAAGGGAGAGCAGTTGTCATGACTTCCCAACAAGTGAGGAACCCAAATGAAGTTATCAAGAGTAAGCTAGTCATAAACCCTTGCGAAGTTTGTACCTTATTCGATACTGGTTCTACCCACTCTTGTATTTCACCTAGTTGTGTTCAACGTTTAAACTTGGCCCTTAAAAAAAAAAATTTATTAGACTTGACTTGTCTGTTGAAACTCTGTTAGGAGAAACCTCCGTTAACTCCACTAATTATAAATCTTGTTTGATTCAAATCGACACTTTCACGTTACCTGTCGATATGTGATTTTTGGAAACGATTGGTTAACTACCCATTATGCTTTTCGTAAGGTTGTTAATTTTCATATTCCTAACCAACCTGTTATGCGAATTCAAGCAACCAAACCACTAAAGTCAATCATTATCATATCAAGCCATAACTAAAGATCCCCGTTCCTTTCGTTGTTGACTTCCTGGTGTGGAATGCATCGAAGCCAGACTTTCCGTAGGAGACGTTGTAAATGACGATGGCAAGCTGATAGGTATCAATGTGACGTGTTATCCAAGTCTGGGATGAGAGTCTCAGTTTTGAATGATATTTCTATTGTTAATAAATTTCCTGACGTATTCTTGAAGATTTCCTAGCCTGCCCCTAGAGCGTGAAATCGAATTTTGTATTGACCCCAGTACAAAACCCATTTCTTAAACCCTCAAATATTTCTTTACTTAAAACAAACGTATCAGGCGCCAAAGACGTTGGCTCGAGATGTTAAAGATTACGATCGTACCATTTAATATCATCGTGGAAAAGTGAACGTGGTAGGTGACGCGTTGAGTAGAAGATCATATGCAAGTACGAGTACGATACTGTCAACACAAAGGCCCATTTTGTGTGACTTGCAAAGGATGGAGATAGAGTTAAAGACTCTAGGGACCCATGTGATGATGGCGAATATACGAGTAGAACCGACTTTAATTGATAAAGTTAAAATTTCTCAAGCTACAGACCTAGAGCTGATGCGTATGAGGAAGAAGGTGCAAGAAGGTGCTATGCCGGAAGCAAGAATCGATGAAGAAGGAATATTTCAAGTCAACTCCAGACTTTGTGTTCCTAACGACCCTGATTTAAAGTATGAAATCATGATGGAGGCGTACAACACACCGTTTACAATCCATCCTGGAAGTACCAAAATGTATCATGATCTTCGTCATACATTTTGGTGGAGCAACATGAAGAGAGAGATAGCGTTGTTTATCTCAAGGTGTCTAATTTGTCAACGAGTTAAAGCGGAACATCATGTACCAAAAGGTCCATTGCAACCACTTGAAATTCCAGAATGGAAGTGGGAGTACATTACCATGGATTTCATCACCGGTCTTCCTAAGGTTTCTCAAGGTATAGATGCGATTTGGGTCATTGTTGATAGATTGACCAAGTCTGCTCATTTCTTACCGATATGAGAAACTTATACACTTGAACATCTTGCTCGTATGTACATAAACGAGATTGTAAGACTGCATCGTATGCCAGTATCCATAGTTTCTGATCGAGACCCAAGATTCACTTCACGATTTTGGGTTAGTTTACAAAAAGCTATGGGCACAGATTTATGATTTAGTTCGGCATATCATCCTCAGACGGACGGACAATCAGAGAGGACTATTCAAACTCTAGAAGATTTATTAAGACTCTGTGTCTTTGACTTCAAGGGAAGTTGGGACAAGTTCTTACCATTGGTGGAGTTTTTCTACAACAACAGTTATCAAGCAAGTATTGGCATGGCTCCATTCGAAGCATTGTATGGAAGAAAATGTCGTTCTCCAGTATACTGGGCTGAGGTGGGTGAAGCAACGTTGTTGGGACCGGAGTTGGTACGTACGACTACAGAAAATATTCAAACGATCCGGCAATGTATAAAAACCTCACAAGATCGACAAAAGAGTTATGCTGATCTTCATCGAAAGGACGTGGAATTTGATGTAGGAGATCATGTGTTCTTACGTGTTGCTCCATGGAAAGGAGTTACGAGATTTGGAAAAAGAGAAATGCTCAATCCTCGATTTATCGGTCCATTTTTAATCCTCGATCGAGTAGGAACTGTGGCTTATAGACTCGCTTTACCGTCAGGTATGTCTCGTGTTCATAACGTTTTTCACATATCCATGTTACGCAAATATGTGGAAGACCCAAACCACATTATTGAGTTAGAACCGGACGAAATAGCAGAAGATTTGACGTATGAAGAAGTTCATGTTCAAATCTTGGATAAGAAGGAACGCATTCTACGCTCCAAGGTTATACCTCAAGTCAAAGTTTTGTGGAGAAACCACGATGTTGAGGAAGTGACTTGGGAGTTAGAAACTGAAATGAAATCAAGGTATCCTTACCTCTTCGACATACCAGGTACGTACCCTAATTTCGAAGGCGAAATTTCATAAGAAGGGGAGGTTGTAAGACCCCAACTTTTATAAATAAAGATGAATTTTCTATAAATATCATTTTTTGAATATTATGGAGTTAATTTGATATAATGTTATAGTTGTGGGTAATATTTATAAATTTTGCAAAGTATGCAAGTTGTTATATAATATTCGATTGGTCGGGAAATATTCGTTTTAACAGAGAATATTCGTACAACGGCACAATCATTGGTGGACCCCACAACGGAATTATTGTCGGATTGAGAAAACGACAAAAATATTTTATTAAAAATAACGGCGGAAGTTTTACCGTTGATACTGTTGAACTACTCGGTAGTAAAAGTACAGTAATACGCGTGGTTGCATAGTAGCACACGGTATTGATTATTAATACTTGTGTGAGAAGTCACTCAGTTTTGTTTATTATTTGGATTCTTATTTACCCATTTTTTAAAATTATCTATAATTATAATGGGACCACTTGTGATTATGAGATGTTGGGGGGAGGGGGACACGTGGGGCCCACGTTGGAAGAAAAAAATGGGTGGGGAGAAAATCTTGATAATTGTTAACGGATGGAAATGGGGTGGAGAAGTGGAATGGTTTTTTTTAAAGAAAAGGAATTAGTATTATATGTTTAGACATGTGGGTTATTATATATATATATATATATATATATATATATATATATATATATATTAATTATATTTGTCTTGTTGGCTTTCATTGGTGGAAGGTTTGAAATCTTGAAATTAAAGGTTGCGTATGATATCAGTAAGATTGTTGAATTATTTCGCCTGAGAGAAAATCCTTACACAGTGCTTTTCCATTCTCCTATAAATAGAAGCTCATTCCTTCATTATTTCTTACGAATTCACTGAACTCTAGAGAGAGAAACTATAGAGAGAGAGAAGAAGAGTATTCTGCTACTTAACTACTTCCTTATTTCAGCTCTTCTTTAAAACGGTAAGGGATATTATTCTTTTGTATTCAAGAAGAGAATTTCTGTTATTCCATTTCTTTATTATTCTGTTGGAATAACCTGTATATGCGGAATACCCTATACTTGGTGACATTCTTCTATTATTCTGTCTTTGTTATTCCGTTGGAACATCCTGTCTGTGCTTTACGCCGGACCTGGTTCTGTCTTTATTATTATTCTATCGGAATATCCTGTCTGTGTGTTTTACACCGGACTTGGTTCCGTTATTTATTATTCTGTCAGAATATCCTGTCTGTGCGTTTACGCCGGACCTGGTTCCATTATTTAGTATTCTGTCGGAATATCCTGTCTGTGCGTTTACGCCGGACCTGGTTCCATTATTTATTATTCTGTTGGAATAACCTGTTTGTGCGGTCTATCGCATGCATGGTGATTTCTTTTGTTATTCCATTCTTTATTATACTCAGTTGGTTAAGTTTTGACTTCTATACTCCATGAAATTTGTGGAATATCCTTGATAATTGCGGTTCATCCAGTATCTTTTTATTAAAATATTATTCTAAGCATTCTTGAATTTTACTCCACAAAGTAGTATCATGTTGACAATTTGGACGTTGTTAATTCCTGGACAAATTAATTCTTGAACTTGTTTTATTGAATTCTTATATCATTGTCATCGTCCTCATGTTTATAAAATGTTAAAAGTCATCTGTGGCCTGTAGTGCATAGATGGACTTGGTATGATTATGACCAGGGATTATTCGGTATAATCATGACCGTAATGTTACAAATGATGTGGTAAAAGTCCTCATTGGCCCGTAGTGCATTGATGGACAGTTGTTGGCATGATCATGACCATTGATGAATACACAAATATCCTTGGCCCGTAGTGCATGAAATTTGTGGTCGTGACCCTAACGAATATCTTTGGCCGTAGTGCAGGGATGATGTGAATTATTTATTAAGCTGAGTCTCAGCGATGAAAGTGATGAAAAACTTTTTAAATCATAAAAGATAGTAGAGTTTATTTTCTACTTGACTCTTTTAATGGATTGCTTGTTCCGCTGCAGTTAAACTTGATGTCTATTATATTTTATCAGTTTAACATTGTTGAAGACTAATGATAATTTATTCTGCATTATCTTAGTCATAATATTTCTTACTGGGCTAGTTGAGCTCACCCTTTCTTTTACTGTTCTCTTCAGGAAATGAGAACGTAGCTGGGGCAAGTCGGGGAACGGAGTGATGGTCCGAATGATAGTATTAGTTAGTAGTCCTCACTATTCTATGTAATAGTGTGTTAATAAATGTAATGAGGACTCCTTTTGAGTATGAATACTCTCTAGAAGATAATATTTGTATTCAAACTCAAAGTTTATGTTCTGTCGTATTGTACACGATAGTTGTATTATTAAGTTGTATTTGAATTCTGTACTATGTATCTGACGAACCAAGATGGGTGATGTATACCTAATTTTGGGTGCGTCACAGTTGGTATCAGAGCTTAGGGATATGATCCCTGGCTAAGATGTGAGAATAGAACTAGGAGGGGAGAGACGGGGAATTCCTTCGCTAGTATGACCTACCTAAGATTATTTGTTATGGTTAGTCAGAGTATATTGATAATATATGACATGTTAATTAACCCTTGTTTTGTGACAGTATTTGAAAATGGCAGCTGGAAATGTCAACAATGGAGTGAGTGAGACCGTGACACCTCTAATCACCAACCAAGATAATGTAATATCAGGCGAAGAAGAAATTAGAGATATCTACGTGGTAAGTGAAGAACTAATAGTTGCACCTGAGCTAGTGGCAGAGGTATCAGCTGAGAGTGAGGAAGAAGAGGAAGAAGAGGAACCTGAGGAGAATTGGTTAGAAGAAATCTATGATCAAAACTTAGAATTACAAAATCGTGTTCATGAGTTAGAAGAGCAGGCTGAAGAACGGCAGGCGGTAGTTGAGCAAAGAGATGTAACGATTCAAAATTGTGTTACCCGATATGTGATGCTCTAACAAAATCACGCTTTGGCAGAGTGTAAGATATTAAAGTTAGAATCTGAGAATTCAAATATCAAGGTTCCGCTGAAAGAAGAAACAACTGAACGAGTGAGAATGCAGGAGGCGTGGGTAAAAGCCGCACGACGTGTTGATATTGTAGAAAGAGATGTCCGATCCAAAAAGGCTAAAATAGATGATATACATTTCTCTTTTTGGACAACAATTGGGAGAACTCAACATCGAGTTTTGAATTACCCTGTACAGAGCGGTCAATCTGAAGTCGATATGGATCGAAGATTGATGATTCAGATCATGAAGCAGGAGTACGATGAAGCAGTTGAGGGTGGAATATGTCCTATATTAAAGTCAATTCCAACGATAGAGATGACATCAAATGCTACCCCAGACAAGTCAAAGCCGGGTAGTTCAAGGGAGAGCGGTTGTCATGACTTCCCAACAAGTGAGGAACCCAAATGAAGTTATCAAGAGTAAGCTAATCATAAACCCTTGCGAAGTTTGTACCTTATTCGATACTGGTTCTACCCACTCTTGTATTTCACCTAGTTGTGTTCAACGTTTAAACTTGGCCCTTAAAAAAAAAATTTATTAGACTTGACTTATCTGTTGAAACTCTGTTAGGAGAAACCTCCGTTAACTCCACTAATTATAAATCTTGTTTGATTCAAATCGACACTTTCACGTTACCTGTCGATATGTGATTTTTGGAAACGATTGGTTAACTACCCATTATGCTTTTCGTAAGGTTGTTAATTTTCATATTCCTAACCAACCTGTTATGCGAATTCAAGCAACCAAACCACTAAAGTCAATCATTATCATATCAAGCCATAACTAAAGATCCCCGTTCCTTTCGTTGTTGACTTCCTGGTGTGGAATGCACCAAAGCCAGACTTTCTGTAGGAGACGTTGTAAATGACGATGGCAAGCTGATAGGTATCAATGTGACGTGTTATCCAAGTCTGGGATGAGAGTCTCAGTTTTGAATGATATTTCTATTGTTAATAAATTTCCTGACGTATTCTTGAAGATTTCCTAGCCTGCCCCTAGAGCGTGAAATCGAATTTTGTATTGACCCCAGTACAAAACCCATTTCTTAAACCCTCAAATATTTCTTTACTTAAAACAAACGTATCAGGCGCCAAAGACGTTGGCTCGAGATGTTAAAGATTACGATCGTACCATTTAATATCATCGTGGAAAAGTGAACGTGGTAGGTGACGCGTTGAGTAGAAGATCATATGCAAGTACGAGTACGATACTGTCAACACAAAGGCCCATTTTGTGTGACTTGCAAAGGATGGAGATAGAGTTAAAGACTCTAGGGACCCATGTGATGATGGCGAATATACGAGTAGAATCGACTTTAATTGATAAAGTTAAAATTGCTCAAGCTACAGACCTAGAGCTGATGCGTATGAGGAAGAAGGTGCAAGAAGGTGCTATGCCGGAAGCAAGAATCGATGAAGAAGGAATATTTCAAGTCAACTCCAGACTTTGTGTTCCTAACGACCCTGATTTAAAGTATGAAATCATGATGGAGGCGTACAACACACCGTTTACAATCCATCCTGGAAGTACCAAAATGTATCATGATCTTCGTCATACATTTTGGTGGAGCAACATGAAGAAAGAGATAGCGTTGTTTATCTCAAGGTGTCTAATTTGTCAACGAGTTAAAGCGGAACATCAAGTAACAAAAGGTCCATTGCAACCACTTGAAATTCCAGAATAGAAGTGGGAGTACATTACCATGGATTTCATCACCGGTCTTCCTAAGGTTTCTCAAGGTATAGATGCGATTTGGGTCATTGTTGATAGATTGACCAAGTCTGCTCATTTCTTACCGATATGAGAAACTTATACACTTGAACATCTTGTTCGTATGTACATAAACGAGATTGTAAGACTGCATCGTATGCCAGTATCCATTGTTTCTGATCGAGACCCAAGATTCACTTCACGATTTTGGGTTAGTTTACAAAAAGCTATGGGCACAGATTTACGATTTAGTTCGGCATATCATCCTCAGACGGACGGACAATCAGAGAGGACTATTCAAACTCTAGAAGATTTATTAAGACTCTGTGTCTTTGACTTCAAGGGAAGTTGGGACAAGTTCTTACCATTGGTGGAGTTTTTCTACAACAACAGTTATCAAGCAAGTATTGGCATGGCTCCATTCGAAGCATTGTATGGAAGAAAATGTCGTTCTCCAGTATACTGGGCTGAGGTGGGTGAAGCAACGTTGTTGGGACCGGAGTTGGTACGTACGACTACAGAAAATATTCAAACGATCCGGCAATGTATAAAAACCTCACAAGATCGACAAAAGAGTTATGCTGATCTTCATCGAAAGAACGTGGAATTTGATGTAGGAGATCATGTGTTCTTACGTGTTGCTCCATGGAAAGGAGTTACGAGATTTGGAAAAAGAGAAATGCTCAATCCTCGATTTATCGGTCCATTTTTAATCCTCGATCGAGTAGGAACTGTGGCTTATAGACTCGCTTTACCGTCAGGTATGTCTCGTGTTCATAACGTTTTTCACATATCCATGTTACGCAAATATGTGGAAGACCCGAACCACATTATTGAGTTAGAACCGGACGAAATAGCAGAAGATTTGACGTATGAAGAAGTTCATGTTCAAATCTTGGATAAGAAGGAACGCATTCTATGCTCCAAGGTTATACCTCAAGTCAAAGTTTTGTGGAGAAACCACGATGTTGAGGAAATGACTTGGGAGTTAGAAACTGAAATGAAATCAAGGTATCCTTACCTCTTCGACATACCAGGTACGTACCCTAATTTCGAGGGCGAAATTTCATAAGAAGGGGAGATTGTAAGACCCCAACTTTTATAAATAAAGATGAATTTTCTATAAATATCATTTTTTGAATATTATGGAGTTAATTTGATATAATGTTATAGTTGTGGGTAATATTTATAAATTTTGCAAAGTACGCAAGTTGTTATATAATATTCGATTGGTCGGGAAATATTCGTTTTAACAGAGAATATTCGTACAACGGCACAATCATTGGTGGACCCCACAACGGAATTATTGTCGGATTGAGAAAACGACAAAAATATTTTATTAAAAATAACGGCGGAAGTTTTACCGTTGATACTGTTGAACTACTCGGTAGTAAAAGTACAGTAATACGCGTGGTTGCATAGTAGCACACGGTATTGATTATTAATGCTTACGTGAGAAGTCACTCAATTTTGTTTATTATTTGGATTCTTATTTACCCATTTTTTAAAATTATCTATAATTATAATGGGACCACTTGTGATTATGAGATGTTGGGGGGAGGGGGACACGTGGGGCCCACGTTGGAAGAAAAAAATGGGTGGGGAGAAAATCTTGATAATTGTTAACGGATGGAAATGGGGTGGAGAAGTGGAATGGTTTTTTTTAAAGAAAAGGAATTAGTATTATATGTTTAGACATGTGGGTTATTATATATATATATATATATATATATATATATTAATTATATTTGTCTTGTTGGCTTTCATTGGTGGAAGGTTTGAAATCTTGAAATTAAAGGTTGCGTATGATATCAGTAAGATTGTTGAATTATTTCGTCTGAGAGAAAATCCTTACACAGTGCTTTTCCATTCTCCTATAAATAGAAGCTCATTCCTTCATTATTTCTTACGAATTCACTGAACTCTAGAGAGAGAAACTATAGAGAGAAACTATAGAGAGAGAGAAGAAGAGTATTCTGCTACTTAACTACTTCCTTATTTCAGCTCTTCTTTAAAACGGTAAGGGATATTATTCTTTTGTATTCAAGAAGAGAATTTCTGTTATTCCATTTCTTTATTATTCTGTTGGAATAACCTGTATATGCGGAATACCCTATACTTGGTGACATTCTTCTATTATTCTGTCTTTGTTATTCCGTTGGAACATCCTGTCTGTGCTTTACGCCGGACCTGGTTCTGTCTTTATTATTATTCTATCGGAATATCTTGTCTGTGTGTTTTACACCGGACCTGGTTCCGTTATTTATTATTCTGTCGGAACATCCTGTCTGTGTGTTTTACACCGGACCTGGTTCCATTATTTATTATTCTGTCGGAATATCCTGTCTGTGCGTTTACGCCGGACCTGGTTCCATTATTTATTATTCTGTCGGAATATCCTGTCTGTGCGTTTACGCCGGACCTGGTTCCATTATTTATTATTCTGTTGGAATAACCTGTTTGTGCGGTCTATCGCATGCATGGTGATTTCTTTTGTTATTCCATTCTTTATTATACTCAGTTGGTTAAGTTTTGACTTCTATACTCCATGAAATTTGTGGAATATCCTTGATAATTGCGGTTCATCCAGTATCTTTTCATGAAAATATTCTTCTAAGCATTCTTGAATTTTACTCCACAAAGCAGTATCATGTTGACAATTTGGACGTTGTTAATTCCTGGACAAATTAATTCTTGAACTTGTTTTATTGAATTCTTATATCATTGTCATCATCCTCATGTTTATAAAATGTTAAAAGTCATCTGTGGCCTGTAGTGCATAGATGGACTTGGTATGATTATGACCAGGGATTATTTGGTATAATCATGACCGTAATGTTACAAATGATGTGGTAAAAGTCCTCATTGGCCCGTAGTGCATTGATGGACAGTTGTTGGCATGATCATGACCATTGATGAATACACAAATATCCTTGGCCCGTAGTGCATGGAATTTGTGGTCGTGACCCTAACGAATATCCTTGGCTGTAGTGCAGGGATGATGTGAATTATTTATTAAGCTGAGTCTCAGCGATGAAAGTGATGAAAAACTTTTTAAATCATAAAAGATAGTAGAGTTTATTTTCTACTTGACTCTTTTAATGGATTGCTTGTTCCGCTGCAGTTAAACTTGATGTCTATTATATTTTATCAGTTTAACATTGTTGAAGACTAATGATAATTTATTCTACATTATCTTAGTCATAATATTTCTTACTGGGCTAGTTGAGCTCACCCTTTCTTTCACTGTTCTCTTCAGGAAATGAGAACGTAGCTGGGGCAAGTCGGGGAACGGAGTGATGGTCCGAATGATAGTATTAGTTAGTAGTCCTCACTATTCTATGTAATAGTGTATTAATAAATGTAATGAGGACTCCTTTTGAGTATGAATACTCTCTAGAAGATAATATTTGTATTCAAACTCACAGTTTATGTTCTGTCGTATTGTACACGATAGTTATATTATTAAGTTGTATTTGAATTCTGTACAATGTATCTGACGAACCAAGATGGGTGATGTATACCTAATTTTGGGTGCGTCACAGTTGGTATCAGAGCTTAGGGATATGATCCCTGGCTAAGATGTGAGAATAGAACTAGGAGGGGAGAGACGGGGAATTCCTTCGCTAGTATGACCTACCTAAGTTTATTTGTTATGGTTAGTCAGAGTATATTGATAATATATGACATGTTAATTAACCCTTGTTTTGTGACAGTATTTGAAAATGGCAGCTGGAAATGTCAACAATGGAGTGAGTGAGACCGTGACACCTCTAATCACCAACCAAGATAATGTAATATCAGGCGAAGAAGAAATTAGAGATATCTACGTGGTAAGTGAAGAACTAATAGTTGCACCCGAGCTAGTGGCAGAGGTATCAGCTGAGAGTGAGGAAGAAGAGGAAGAAGAGGAACCTGAGGAGAATTGGTTAGAAGAAATCTATGATCAAAACTTAGAATTACAAAATCATGTTCATGAGTTAGAAGAGCAGGCTGAAGAACGGCAGGCGGTCGTTGAGCAAAGAGATGTAACGATTCAAAATTGTGTTACCCGATATGTGATGCTCTAACAAAATCACGCTTTGGCAGAGTGTAAGATATTAAAGTTAGAATCTGAGAATTCAAATATCAAGGTTCAGCTGAAAGAAGAAACAACTGAACGAGTGAGAATGCAGGATGCGTGGTAAAAGCCGCACGACGTGTTGATATTGTAGAAAGAGATGTCCGATCCAAAAAGGCTAAAATAGATGATATACATTTCTCTTTTTGGACAACAATTGGGAGAACTCAACATCGAGTTTTGAATTACCCTGTACAGAGCGGTCAATCTGAAGTCGATATGGATCGAAGATTGATGATTCAGATCATGAAGCAGGAGTACGATGAAGCAGTTGAGGGTGGAATATGTCCTATATTAAAGTCAATTCCAACGATAGAGATGACATCAAATGCTACCCCAGACAAGTCAAAGCCGGGTAGTTCAAGGGAGAGCGGTTGTCATGACTTCCCAACAAGTGAGGAACCCAAATGAAGTTATCAAGAGTAAGCTAATCATAAACCCTTGCGAAGTTTGTACCTTATTCGATACTGGTTCTACCCACTCTTGTATTTCACCTAGTTGTGTTCAACGTTTAAACTTGGCCCTTAAAAAAAAAAATTTATTAGACTTGACTTATCTGTTGAAACTCTGTTAGGAGAAACCTCCGTTAACTCCACTAATTATAAATCTTGTTTGATTCAAATCGACACTTTCACGTTACCTGTCGATATGTGATTTTTGGAAACGATTGGTTAACTACCCATTATGCTTTTCGTAAGGTTGTTAATTTTCATATTCCTAACCAACCTGTTATGCGAATTCAAGCAACCAAACCACTAAAGTCAATCATTATCATATCAAGCCATAACTAAAGATCCCCGTTCCTTTCGTTGTTGACTTCCTGGTGTGGAATGCACCGAAGCCAGACTTTCTGTAGGAGACGTTGTAAATGACGATGGCAAGCTGATAGGTAACAATGTGACGTGTTATCCAAGTCTGGGATGAGAGTCTCAGTTTTGAATGATATTTCTATTGTTAATAAATTTCCTGACGTATTTTTGAAGATTTCCTAGCCTGCCCCTAGAGCGTGAAATCGAATTTTGTATTGACCCCAGTACAAAACCCATTTCTTAAACCCTCAAATATTTCTTTACTTAAAACAAACGTATCAGGCGCCAAAGACGTTGGCTCGAGATGTTAAAGATTACGATCGTACCATTTAATATCATCGTGGAAAAGTGAACGTGGTAGGTGACGCGTTGAGTAGAAGATCATATGCAAGTACGAGTACGATACTGTCAACACAAAGGCCCATTTTGTGTGACTTGCAAAGGATGGAGATAGAGTTAAAGACTCTAGGGACCCATGTGATGATGGCGAATATACGAGTAGAACCGACTTTAATTGATAAAGTTAAAATTGCTCAAGCTACAGACCTAGAGCTGATGCGTATGAGGAAGAAGGTGCAAGAAGGTGCTATGCCGGAAGCAAGAATCGATGAAGAAGGAATATTTCAAGTCAACTCCAGACTTTGTGTTCCTAACGACCCTGATTTAAAGTATGAAATCATGATGGAGGCGTACAACACACCGTTTGCAATCCATCCTGGAAGTACCAAAATGTATCATGATCTTCGTCATACATTTTGGTGGAGCAACATGAAGAGAGAGATAACGTTATTTATCTCAAGGTGTCTAATTTGTCAACGAGTTAAAGCGGAGCATCAAGTACCAAAAGGTCCATTGCAACCACTTGAAATTCCAGAATGGAAGTGGGAGTACATTACCATGGATTTCATCACCGGTCTTCCTAAGGTTTCTCAAGGTATAGATGCGATTTGGGTCATTGTTGATAGATTGACCAAGTCTGCTCATTTCTTACCGATATGAGAAACTTATACACTTGAACATCTTGCTCGTATGTACATAAACGAGATTGTAAGACTGCATCGTATGCCAGTATCCATATTTCTGATCGAGACCCAAGATTCACTTCACGATTTTGGGTTAGTTTACAAAAAGCTATGGGCACAGATTTACGATTTAGTTCGGCATATCATCCTCAGACGGACGGACAATCAGAGAGGACTATTCAAACTCTAGAAGATTTATTAAGACTCTGTGTCTTTGACTTCAAGGGAAGTTGGGACAAGTTCTTACCATTGGTGGAGTTTTTCTACAACAACAGTTATCAAGCAAGTATTGGCATGGCTCCATTCGAAGCATTGTATGGAAGAAAATGTCGTTCTCCAGTATACTGGGCTGAGGTGGGTGAAGCAACGTTGTTGGGACCGGAGTTGGTACGTACGACTACAGAAAATATTCAAACGATCCGGCAACGTATAAAAACCTCACAAGATCGACAAAAGAGTTATGCTGATCTTCATCGAAAGGACGTGGAATTTGATATAGGAGATCATGTGTTCTTACGTGTTGCTCCATGGAAAGGAGTTACGAGATTTGGAAAAAGAGGAAAGCTCAATCCTCGATTTATCGGTCCATTTTTAATCCTCGATCGAGTAGGAACTGTGGCTTATAGACTCGCTTTACCGTCAGGTATGTCTCGTGTTCATAACGTTTTTCACATATCCATGTTACGCAAATATGTGGAAGACCCGAACCACATTATTGAGTTAGAACCGGACGAAATAGCAGAAGATTTGACGTATGAAGAAGTTCATGTTCAAATCTTGGATAAGAAGGAACACATTCTACGCTCCAAGGTTATACCTCAAGTCAAAGTTTTGTGGAGAAACCACGATGTTGAGGAAATGACTTGGGAGTTAGAAACTGAAATGAAATCAAGGTATCCTTACCTCTTCGACATACCAGGTACGTACCCTAATTTCGAGGGCGAAATTTCATAAGAAGGGGAGGTTGTAAGACCCCAACTTTTATAAATAAAGATGAATTTTCTATAAATATCATTTTTTGAATATTATGGAGTTAATTTGATATAATATTATAGTTGTGGGTAATATTTATAAATTTTGCAAAGTACGCAAGTTGTTATATAATATTCGATTGGTCGGAGAATATCCGTTTTAATAGAGAATATTCGTACAACGGCACAATCATTGGTGGACCCCACAACAGAATCATTGTCGGATTGAGAAAACGACAAAAATATTTTATTAAAAATAACGGCGGAAGTTTTACCGTTGATACTGTTGAACTACTCGGTAGTAAAAGTACAGTAATACGCGTGGTTGCATAGTAGCACACGGTATTGATTATTAATGCTTATGTGAGAAGTCACTCAGTTTTGTTTATTATTTGGATTCTTATTTACCCATTTTTTAAAATTATCTATAATTATAATGGGACCACTTGTGATTATGAGATGTTGGGGGGAGGGGGACACGTGGGGCCCACGTTGGAAGAAAAAAATGGGTGGGGAGAAAATCTTGATAATTGTTAACGGATGGAAATTGGGTGGAGAAGTGGAATGGTTTTTTTTAAAGAAAAGGAATTAGTATTATATGTTTAGACATGTGGTAATTATATATATATATATATATATATATATATATATATATATATATATATATATATATATTAATTATATTTGTCTTGTTGGCTTTCATTGGTGGAAGGTTTGAAATCTTGAAATTAAAGATTGCGTATGATATCAGTAAGATTGTTGAATTATTTCGTCTGAGAGAAAATCCTTACACAGTGTTTTTCCATTCTCCTATAAATAGAAGCTCATTCCTTCATTATTTCCTACGAATTCACTGAACTCTAGAGAGAGAAACTATAGAGAGAGAGAAGAAGAGTATTCTGCTACTTAACAACTTCCTTATTTCTGCTCTTCTTTAAAACGGTAAGGGATATTATTCTTTTGTATTCAAGAAGAGAATTTCTGTTATTCCATTTCTTTATTATTCTATTGGAATAACCTGTATATGCGGAATACCCTATACTTGGTGACATTCTTCTATTATTCTGTCTTTGTTATTTCGTTGGAACATCCTGTATGTGCTTTACGCCGGACCTGGTTCCGTCTTTATTATTATTCTGTCGGAATATCCTGTCTGTGTGTTTTACACCGGACCTGGTTCCGTTATTTATTATTCTGTCGGAACATCCTGTCTGTGTGTTTTACACCGGACCTGGTTCCATTATTTATTATTCTGTCGGAATATCCTGTCTGTGCGTTTACGCCGGACCTGGTTTCATTATTTATTATTCTGTCGGAATATCCTGTCTGTGCGTTTACGCCGGACCTGGTTCCATTATTTATTATTCTGTTGGAATAACCTGTTTGTACGGTCTATCGCATGCATGGTGATTTCTTTTGTTATTCCATTCTTTATTATACTCAGTTGGTTAAGTTTTGACTTCTATACTCCATGAAATTTGTGGAATATCCTTGATAATTGCGGTTCATCCAGTATCTTTTCATGAAAATATTCTTCTAAGAATTCTTGAATTTTACTCCACAAAGCAGTATCATGTTGACAATTTGGACGTTGTTAATTCCTGGACAAATTAATTCTTGAACTTGTTTTATTGAATTCTTATATCATTGTCATCATTCTCATGTTTATAAAATGTTAAAAGTCATCTGTGGCCTGTAGTGCATAGATGGACTTGGTATGATTATGACCAGGGATTATTTGGTATAATCATGACCGTAATGTTACAAATGATGTGGTAAAAGTCCTCATTGGCCCGTAGTGCATTGATGGACAGTTGTTGGCATGATCATGACCATTGATGAATACACAAATATCCTTGGCCCGTAGTGCATGGAATTTGTGGTCGTGACCCTAACGAATATCCTTGGCCGTAGTGCAGGGATGATGTGAATTATTTATTAAGCTGAGTCTCAGCGATGAAAGTGACGAAAAACTTTTTAAATCATAAAAGATAGTAGAGTTTATTTTCTACTTGACTCTTTTAATGGATTGCTTGTTCCGCTGCAGTTAAACTTGATGTCTATTATATTTTATCAGTTTAACATTGTTGAAGACTAATGATAATTTATTCTGCATTATCTTAGTCATAATATTTCTTACTGGGCTAGTTGAGCTCACCCTTTCTTTCACTGTTCTCTTCAGGAAATGAGAACGTAGTTGGGGCAAGTCGGGGAACGGAGTGATGGTCCGAATGATAGTATTAGTTAGTAGTCCTCACTATTCTATGTAATAGTGTGTTAATAAATGTAATGAGGACTCCTTTTGAGTATGAATACTCTCTAGAAGATAATATTTATATTCAAACTCACAGTTTATGTTCTGTCGTATTGTACACGATAGTTGTATTATTAAGTTGTATTTGAATTCTGTACCATGTATCTGGCGACTCAAGATGGGTGATGTATACCTATTTTGGGGGCGTCACAAATATCGTGTGCTATTGTGCAACCACGTGTATTACTGTATTTTACCCACCCGGTAACCCAACAGTGTTAACGGTAATAATTACGTCGTTATTTATAAAAACTCAAACTTTATCATTTTCTTCATCCGACCGTTATCTGTTATGGGGCCCACAAATGGCTGCGCCGTCGTACGAATATTCTCCGACAAAAAGAATATTCCACGACCAAACGAATATTCCCCGACAACAATGATTATTTTATAACCACTTGCTTATTTTATAAAATTTGCACATTTCACCCATAACCAAAGTATTATATCAAATTTATACCTTATTATTCACAATAATAAATAGAGGAAAATTCATTTTTATTTATAATAAGTTGGGGTCTTACAACCTCCCCTCCTTATAAAATTTTGTCCTCGAAATTGACGTACATACCTGGTGTTTCGAATAGGTGAGGGTACCTTGCTTTCATTTTCGATTTCAACTCCTAGGTCATTTCTTCAATAGCATGGTTTCTTCACAAAACTTTAACTTGTGGTATAACCTTGGTGCGTAGGACATGCTCTTTCCTATTCAAGATCTTAGCAGGTACCTCTTCATACGTTAAATCTTCGGCTATCTCGTCTGGTTCTAACGCAATAATATGGTTCGGGTCTTTCACATATTTACGAAGCATAGATATGTAAAAAATATTATGAACACGAGACATACTTGGAGGTAACGCGAGTCTATAGGCCACATTTCCTACTCGGTCAAGAATTTGAAATGGACCAATAAATCGTGGATTGAGCTTTCCTCTCTTCCCGAATCTTGTAACTCCCTTCCATGGAGCAACACGTAACAATACATGATCCCCAATTTCAAATTCCACGTCCTTTCGATGAAGATCAGCATAACTCTTTTGTCGATCTTGTGAGGTTTGAATATGTTGTCGAATCATTTGGATCTTTTCTATAGTCATGCGTACTAATTCTGGTCCCAACAACGCTGCTTCTCCCACCTCATTCCAGCATACTGGAGAGCGACATTTTTTTTCATACAACGTCTCGAATGGAGCCATGCCTATACTTGGTTGATAACTGTTGTTGTAGGAGAATTCTATCAATGGTAGGTACTTATCCCAACTCCCTTTGAAATATAGGACACATAGTCTTAATAGATCTTCAAGAGTTTGAATAGTCCTCTCTGCTTGTCCGCCCGTTTGAGGATGGTATGCTGAACTAAATCGTAAATCCGTGCCCATAGCTTTCTGCAAGCTAACCCAAAATCGTGAAGTGAATCTTGGGTCACGATCCGAAACTATGGATACTGGCATGCCATGAAATCTCACAATCTCATTCACGTACAAACGAGCAAGACGTTCAAGAGAATAAGTCTCACGTATATGCAAGAAATGGGCAGACTTGGTTAATCTATCAACAATAACCCAAATTGCATCTATGCCTTGAGAAACTTTGGGAAGACCTGTAACGAAATCCATAGTAATGTGTTCCCACTTCCATTCCAGAATCTCAAGTGGTTGCAATGGACCTTTTGGCACTTGATGCTCCGCCTTTACACGTTGACAAGTTAAGCACCTCGAGATAAACTCTGCGATTTCTCTCTTAATATTATTCCACCAAAATATGTGTCGAATATCATGATACATTTTGGTACTCCCAAGAAGGATTGCAAACGGTGTGTTGTGTGCCTCCATCATGATTCTATGCTTCAAATCAGAGTCGTTAGGAACACAAAGTCTGGAGTTTAATCTAAGTATTCCTTCTTCATCGATTCTTTCTTCCGGAATAGTTCCTTCTTGCACTTTCTTCTTCATACGCATTAGCCCCAGGTCCGTAGCTTGAGCAGCTTTAACTTTATCGATTAAAGTCGGTTCTACTCGTATATTTGCCATCAACATGTGGGTCCCTGGAGTCTTTAATTCTACCTCCATCCTTTGCAAGTCATACAGAATGGGTCTTTGCATTGAAAATATCGCACTCGTACTCGCATATGATCTTCTACTCAATGCGTCAGCTACTACGTTCGCTTTTCCATGATGATATTGAATAGTGTGATCGTAATTTTTCAATAATTCAAGTCAACGTCATTGCCGCATGTTGAGTTCTTTTTGGGTGAAGAAATATTTGAGGCTTTTATGGTCCGTATAAATCTCCACTTTCTCCCCATACAAGTAGTGTCTCCAAATTTTCAACGCGAATACGACTGCTGCCAACTCCAGATCATGAGTAGAATAATTCCTCTCATATTCTTTGAGTTGTCGTGAGGCATAGGCTATGACTTTCCCATATTACATGAGAACACATCCTAACCCTCTGCCTGAAGCATCGATGTAGATAACAAATCCATCCGTACCAGATGGTATTGCCAGAACAGGTGCCGGAATGAGTCTCCTTTTGAGCTCTTGGAAACTCTTCTCACATTCTTTGCTCTATACGAATTTTGTGTCTTTCCGAGTCAGCTGAGTTAACGGAGTAGCGATTCGAGAAAACCTTCCACGAATCTCTGATAATAACTAGCTAAGCCCAGAAAGCTGCATACTTCGGTCACCAACTTCGGTTGCTCCCAACTTTGTATTGCTTCAATCTTCGCCGGGTCAATAAATACTCCATATTTTGACACCACGTGCCCAAGGAATGCTACTTCCTTAAACCAGAACTCGTATTTCTTTAGCTTGGCATATAACTTGTTCTCACAAAGCCTTTCAAGTATCAGCTTCAAATGGTGCTCATGATCTTCACGACTTTTGGAATAGATGAGGATGTCATCAATAAAGACAACAACGAATTGATCCAAATATTCCTTGAATACACGGTTCATCATATCCATGAAAGCAGCTGGAGCATCAGTCAATCCAAAAGACATGACTAAGAATTCATAATGCCCGTACCGAGTTTTGAAGGCAGTCTTTGGAATATCCTCAGTTTTAATCTTCAACTGATGATATCCAGAACGAAGGTCGATCTTTAAAAAGAATTGTGCTCCTTGCAACTGGTCGAACAGGTCATCAATGTGAGGTAACGGATACCTATTCTTGATGGTGACATGGTTCAATTCTCGGTAGTCAATACAAAGTCGCATACTCCCGTCTTTCTTCTTTACGAATAAAATAGGAGCACCCCAAGGAGATGTACTAGGACGAATGAAACCGATGTCTAATAACTCCTGTAGTTGGACTTTTAACTCCTGAAGTTCAATAGGAGCCATTCGATATGGAGTTTTCGAAATAGATTTTGTACCCGGTTCAAGGTCAATAAAGAATTCAACATCACGTTCTGGGGGTAGACCGGGAAGTTCTTCAGGAAATACATCGCGAAATTCTCTAACAACAGAAATATTATTCAAATCTGACTTGTCTTTGTTCAAATCCATAAAATGGGCTAAGAAAGCTTGACATCTATTTTTTAAAAAACGAATAGCTTTGTGGCTTGATATGACAGTGACTGATTTTAGTGGTTTTGTAGTTTGAATTCGTATGACAGGTTGGTTAGGAATATGAAAACTAACAACCTTACGAAAATAATCAATTTTAGCATGATGAGTGGTTAACCAATTAATTCCTAAAATCACATCAAAAGCAAGTATCTTTAAAGAGATAAGATCAACAGGTAATGTGATAGTGCCAACTTGGATCATGCAAGATTTATAAACTATAGATGTAACGAAGGTTTCACCTAACGGAGTTTCAACAGATAAGTCAAAGTCCAATTTCTTCGGAGTCAAGTTTAAACGTTGAGCACAAGCAGGAGAGATAAAAGAATGGCTAGAACCGGTATCTAGTAAGGTATAAACTTCGCAAGAGTTCAAGATTAGCTTACCCGTGATCACCTCGTTCGGGTTCCTTACGTTTTGGCCAGTCACGACAAACGCTCTTCCAGGAACCGCTGATTTCGACTTATCCGAGATAGCCCTTAGAGTCATCATCCCCGTTGAACTTGGTTTTGCTACAGAATAATTCCGAGCTATGTGGCCTTCCTTTCCACAGTTGTAACATACCTTGGATTGTTGTGGACAGTTTGGGCTGATATGTCCCTCTTTCCCGCATTTGTAACATCTAACTGGCGGTCATTCTCCTTCCTTAGAATTTGTTGTTGGTGCTGATGCTGATGTCTTCCCGTCATTGTTGAATCTCCTCTTTTTAAAATTTTTACTTGACTCACCTCTCCTATTATCATGGCCACGATGACCACCCGAGTGGTTACCGCCTTTGTTCGTATTTTTCCCTCCTCGTTGGTTATCATCGCTCTGATGAATGCTGTCACCGGTATGACCCTGGTTGTGGTCCCTCGGTTGAACATACTCACTATCTCGCTCTAATAATTGAGCCCTGTTGACAACATCTAAATACAGAGAAAATTTATGAGAGATAAAGTATTGACGAATCTTGGGTTTTAGACCTCTCAGAAACATCCTTGTCATTCGTTCCTCATTCTCTACCAAATGAGGTGCAAACCTGGATAACTCAGTGAACTTCGCCTCGTACTGGGACACCGTCATGTTGTTTTGTTCCAATCTGATAAACTCCACCTCCTTCATATGACGAATACTTTCAGGAAAGTACTTGTCATTGAATAGTTTCTGAAATGTTTCCCAAGGCATGCTAAGTGCGGCTGGCTGGGTACACTTCACAGACTCCCACCAGTATTTTGCCTCACCGTGGAACATAAAGGTGGCGAATGAAACCTTCTATTTCTCCGTGCATCCCAAGACATCGAATATTTTGGTAATTTGCTTGACCCACGTTTCCGTCATGATCGGATCCAGCTTTCCCTTAAATTCTGGTGGTCCTAATTCTTTGAACTGCTTGGTTGTGATAAGCCGCGCATTGCTAGCATTTCCACCCGTATTTTGTGCACGAGTGTAAGACCCCGAATTTTATGAAATAAAAGTATTCAATTTTTCTTATAGTTACTATTCAGTAAATGGTTAAATTGATAAATGTTAAAGTTAAGGGTGATATATGAATTTTTTTCAAAAATACGCAAGTGGTTATAAAATATTTATTTTTGTCGGGGAATATTCGTTTGGTCGTGGAATATTCTTTCTGTCGGGAAATATTTGTATGACGACGCAGCAATTTGTGGGCCCCATAACAGAATAACTGTCGGATGAAGAAAACGACAAATTTGAGTTTTTACAAATAACGGCGTAGTTATTACCGTTAACACTGTTGGAATACCCGTTGGTTAAAATACAGTAATGCGCGTTATTGCACAGTAGCACACGGTATTGCACAATATTTTTGAAATTATTGATTCTTTCGTAAGAAGACACTATTGAATAATTGTCACAGTAATTATTGTTCAATATTTTATTTTATTGATTCAATAATTTCTGCGTTGATATTTTATATTATTGTTATTTCAATAATTGTTGTTGCACAGTATTTCCCATTACCAGATCAATAATTCATATTATTTGAATAATATTATTAGATAACATTATTGGCAATGTCTAGAAAGTTATGTCTAAGGAGAGGTTTGGTCACCTAATTGCGCGCCAGTAAGGAGAAATTCTTATTGGAAAGCCCCCTCTTTCCTGGGAACGGCCTGGTTGTCATAAATGTGATTCTGTAATATTATTTGTCAATAATTAATTATTGATTCATATGATAAAGAAATATTTATTTTATGTGGATATAAATGAGGGATATATTTTTATGGTTAAAAATGAAAGAGTTAATGTTGAGGTTTTTATCAGTATTTTTGTCGAAATGGAGGTATTAAAAATCAGGGTTTTTGAGATATTTTGCGGGGGTTATAATTTTTAATCCGACCGTTGGATCGTGGTAATTTTTGGATATGTTATACATATATAAGTTGAGTATATGTTCACAAATTTTGAACCGTTAAAAATGAACGTATGATTTATTATGAATTTTACGAGATGACTGGTTCAGAAATTGTTGAATTTTTGGAATTTATCATTTTGATGGAAAATTTTAGAATTGGTGGGCCCCACTCTTGGTTGGTGAAGAAATGTGCTGAGATTTTTATTCAAATGTGGTGGGTGGAAATAGTAGCAGGTAAAGCCATCAGGTTACAGGTTAAGTCTGCTTCGGCGTGCTAACATTTTCCTATAAATAGAGGGCTAAGTTAGAATTGAAAATCACACCAGAAACATAAGTTTTCTCTCTTTCTCTGTCTATATTATGAAGCATATTTTGTGAGTATTTAGATACTTTGAGAGTTGCTATTCAGTGCAAGTTTTCTTCGGCTTTGCATTCCAGTCAGAAATACTGCACTTTTGAGGTAAGGGATAGTAAGGGATTTTAAGGGTTGTTATGTTTTTCAGTTTCGTAATTTTTCTAACATTCAAAAATTCTGGAAAAATTTGAAATGATATTTTGATGAGTTTTCTTGATTGTATCCAAAAATAGTGATTTTTGGATGTATAGATTAAGAGTTATGAATTTTATGAGAAAAGACTATTTTAAAAGTAACCGCTTATAACTCCTTGTGGTTAACTCTAAAATTGATGAAGTTTTTATTGGGACTACATCTATATAATATTAGTGTACTCTGTGAATTTCGGAATTTTTGGATAAAAGTACAATTTATGATAAATGTCTAAATATTCGGCGGTTTTGACCATATGAAAAATAGTAAATAAATTTTAAAAATTCTGAGAAAAATATATGTTCAATATGGGACTATATTCTGCTAAATTCCAGAAAAAAAATATTTTTGGAATGGATTTGGTATTTTTCATGAAAATAGACTAGTTATGAGTAAATGAATTAAATATGTTATGTGAAGTAAGAAAATTGAAAAATATGATTTTATGGCTTGAGAATCATACATGAGTTATATGCAAATTTTTGATGAAGGTTTTGGTTATTGGTGATAAAATTTTATGAGTTTGGCATTTTAGAATGATTAAATGTATTATTTAATAAAGTGTAAACAATTAAAATAAATTATTTATAAGTTTAAGAAATGTTATTTCAATATCATTATACCGAAATATTGGTATGGATTTTATTGTGAAATTTTTACCTTTTTGTGTCGAGTTTACTATTCATGAGTTACTATTCACGAAGTTACTATTCATGGGTTACTATTCACGAGTTACTATTCATGACAAAATTAGTTTTTTTTAAACCAAATTATAGTTGATTTATGAATATTACTCTTGAGATTAAATCTATATGTTGATTATATTATTTTTATTATCATATATAATATTTTTATAACCCTAATGATGATATTTCTTTTTGACTTGAGTGTAAAGATTGGGAGATTTTTGGTATGATCATGACTATGGGTTCTCTTTGGCCAGTAGTGCAAAATTGAATTGTTGACTGGTATGATCATGACCATTGAATTTATAATTGAATATCTTTAGCTTAAGTGCAAAGGTGAATTGATCAACATGGTTATAATTATTGTTTATATAAGTTCTAAAATGATTATATATTTCTTTGAAATATGAATATATTTGGCCTGTAGTGCAAATATGAACTGTTGAGGAATATCTTTGGCCTGTAGTGCAAAGACGAATTATTGATGAATATCTTTGGCCCGTAGTGCAAAGATGACATATTGTTGAATATCTTTGGCTAGTAGTGCAAAGATGGACAGGTGTTGAGATGAACATGACCAACTGGTGATACAAATGAATATCTTTGGGCCGTAGTGTAAAGATGAATTTATTAGTATGATTATGAACATGAACTGTGATTTGGTATAACCATGATCTTTGATGTTTCAGGCAAAGACATGTGATGAAATTATCTTCGTCCTGGGTGTGAAGAGGAATTTAGAATCACAATTATGATTATGAGTTATTCATATGATTGTGGACCAGAAATGTTGATTGATGTTACAGGGATAAATTATTGTTGGTAAATTTTTAACATGGAGAAGATAATAGACTTTATGGTCTATTTGACTCTTCTGATGGATTGCTCGTTCCGCTGCAACTATGGTTGAAATTTTTATCATCTACCATATGTTCTAAATCTCTGATTTATTACTGTAGAAGGCTATTGATAATTTATTTATCTTTAGTCATGATATTCTTTACTGGGCTAGTTGTGCTCACCCTTCTGTTTCACAATTCCTTTCACGTAATAAGAGTGTAGCTGGGTCGAGTGGGGGTAACAAGGGAATAGAACGGTGGTCATCATTTAGTAGTTTTATTTGGTGAATTCAATAGGGTAAGGTGTACCCAACGTTGGAAGGGTGTTTTGCCACTATCATACAAGATGTCTAACGACATACAACCTCGTGTCATCATAAGACATGGATGTGCTCATCCACTTGCTGAGTATATATACGAGCACTACCTATATAATCTTGGTGTTTGTTTGAAGTATAATTCTCAATTAGAGACAGTAAAGATAATGATAAGTCAAGAGAAGACTCACCATTGGGAAGAATGTGATAGTAATCTTCTCGTTTTTCTTTGGGGTCTATTGGGTCAACCAAGGATAATTCTATGGCCATATGATATCTATCATAACCTAGACGCATGGCCTCCCTTGTACGAAGGTTTCCTTGAGCACTTCCCAAAGATGCTAATTTCTAAAACAGTTTTTAACTATACCTTTATGTAAGGTGCCATTGTGAGGTGATGTCCACGATTAGAACATGAGTCACATTTGGTATATATTTGTATCCAAACTCACAGCATATGTGTTGTTGTATTTTGCACGATAATTATTGTAATAAAGTTGTAGTTATTTTCTGTACCATGTATTTGGCGACTCAGAATAGGTTGGATGGAATGGACCTATTTTGGGGTTGTCACAGTTGGTATCAGAGCTTAGGGATATGATCTCTGGCGCAGATCGGGAAATAGAACTAGGAGGGGAGAGATGAGTAAATCCTTCGCTAGTGTGTCCTACCTAAGCTTATTTGTTGGTCAGTCATAATATCGGGATATTATGTGAAATGTTAATTTGTTAAATTTACCCTTATTTTGAAGCTATATTCTAGAATGATATCTAAAATACAGGAGATGAGCAATGGAGAAATTATGATGACAGGGAAGATGGAATCTGAAATGAAAGGAAGGTATTCTCAACTCTTTGAAATACCAGGTACGTAAATTTCGAGGACGAAATTTTATAAGGAGGGGAGATTGTAAGACCCCGAATTTTATGAAATAAAAGTATTCAATTTTTCTTATAGTTACTATTCAGTAAATGGTTAAATTGATAAAAGTTAAAATTAAGGGTGATATATGAATTTGTTTCAAAAATACGCAAGTGGTTATAAAATATTCATTTTTGTCGGGGAATATTTGTTTGGTCGTGGAATATTTTTTCTGTCAGGGAATATTTGTACGACGGCGCAGCAATTTGTGGGCCCAATAACAGAATAACTATCGGATGAAGAAAACGACAAATTTGAGTTTTTACAAATAATGGCGTAGTTATTACACTTAACAGTGTTGGAATACCCGTTAGTTAAAATACAGTAATACGCGTTATTGCACAGTAGCACACGGTATTGCACAGTATTTTTGAAATTATTGATTCTTTTGTAAGAAGACACTACTGAATAATTGTCACAGTAATTATTGTTCAATATTTTATTTTATTGATTCAATAATTGTTGCGTTGATATTTTATATTATTGTTATTTTAATAATTGTTGTTGCACAGTATTTTCCATTATCAGATCAATAATTCATATTATTTGAATAATATTATTAGATAACATTATTAGAAATGTCTAGAAAGTTATGTCTAAGGAGAGGTTTGGTCACCTAATTGCGCGCCAGTAAGGAGAAATTCTTATTGGAAAGTCCCCTCTTTCCTGGGAACGGCCTGGTTGTCATAAATGTGATTCTGTAATATTATGTGTGAATAATTAATTATTGATTCATATGATAAAGAAATATTTATTTTATGTGGATATAAATGAGGGATATATTTTTGTGGTTAAAAATAAAAGAGTTAATGTTGAGGTTTTTATCAGTATTTTTGTCGGAATAGAGGTATTAAAAATCAGGGTTTTTGAGATATTTTGCGGGGGTTATAATTTTTAATCCGACCGTTGGATCGTGGTAATTTTTGGATATGTTATACATATATAAGTTGAGTATATGTCCACAAATTTTGAACCGTTAAAAATGAACGCATGATTTATTATGAATTTTACGAGATGACTGGTTCAGAAATTGTTGAATTTTCGGAGTTTATCATTTTGATGGAAAATTCTAGAATTGGTGGGCCCCACTCTTGGTTGGTGAAAAAATGTGCTGAGATTTTTATTCAAATGTGGTGGGTGGGAATAGTAGCAGGTAAAGCCATCAGGTTGCAGGTAAAGTCTGCTTCGGCGTGCTAACATTTTCCTATAAATAGAGGGCTAAGTTAGAATTGAAAATCACACCAGAAACATAAGTTTTCTCTCTTTCTCTGTCTATATTATGAAGCATATTTTATGAGTATTTAGATACTTTGAGAGTTGCTATTCAGTGCAAGTTTTCTTCGGCTTTGCATTCCAGTCAGAAATACTGCACTTTTGAGGTAAGGGATAGTAAGGGATTTTAAGGGTTGTTATGTTTTTCAGTTTCGTAATTTTTCTAACATTCAAAAATTCTGGAAAAATTTAAAATGATATTTTGATGAGTTTTCTTGATTGTATCCAAAAATAGTGATTTTTGGATGTATAGATTAAGAGTTATGAATTTTATGAGAAAAGACTATTTTAAAAGTAACCGCTTATAACTCCTTGTGGTTAACTCTAAAATTGATGAAGTTTTTATTGGGACTACATCTATATAATATTAGTGTACTCTGTGAATTTCGGAATTTTTGGATAAAAGTACAATTTATGATAAATGTCTAAATATTCGGCGGTTTTGACCATATGAAAAATAGTAAATAAATTTTAAAAATTCTGAGAAAAATATATGTTCAATATGGGACTATATTCTGCTAAATTCCAGAAAAAAAATATTTTTGGAATGGATTTGGTATTTTTCATGAAAATAGACTAGTTATGAGTAAATGAATTAAATATGTTATGTGAAGTAAGAAAATTGAAAAATATGATTTTATGGCTTGAGAATCATACATGAGTTATATGCAAATTTTTGATGAAAGTTTTGGTTATTGGTGATAAAATTTTATGAGTTTGGCATTTTAGAATGATTAAATGTATTATTTAATAAAGTGTAAACAATTAAAATAAATTATTTATAAGTTTAAGAAATGTTATTTCAATATCATTATACCGAAATATTGGTATGGATTTTATTGTGAAATTTTTACCTTTTTGTGTCGAGTTTACTATTCATGAGTTACTATTCACGAAGTTACTATTCATGGGTTACTATTCACGAGTTACTATTCATGACAAAATTAGTTTTTTTTTAAACCAAATTATAGTTGATTTATGAATATTACTCTTGAGATTAAATCTATATGTTGATTATATTATTTTTATTATCATATATAATATTTTTATAACCCTAATGATGATATTTCTCTTTGACTTGAGTGTAAAGATGGGGAGATTTTTGGTATGATCATGACTATGGGTTCTCTTTGGCCAGTAGTGCAAAGTTAAATTGTTGACTGGTATGATCATGACCATTGAATTTATAATTGAATATCTTTAGCTTAAGTGCAAAGGTGGATTGATCAACATGGTTATAATTATTGTTTATATAAGTTCTAAAATGATTATATATTTCTTTGAAATATGAATATATTTGGCCTGTAGTGCAAATATGAACTATTGATGAATATCTTTAGCCTGTAGTGCAAAGATGACATATTGTTGAATATCTTTGGCTAATAGTGCAAAGATGAACATGTGTTGAGATGAACATGACCAACTAGTGATACAAATGAATATCTTTGGGTCGTAGTGCAAAGATGAATTTATTAGTATGATTATTGTAAGACCCCGAATTTTATAAAATAAAAGTATTCAATTTTTCTTATAATTACTATTCAGTAAATGGTTAAATTGATAAATGTTAAAGTTAAGGGTGATATATGAATTTTTTTCAAAATAAGCAAGTGGTTATAAAATAATCATTGTTGTCGGGGAATATTCGTTTGGTCGTGGAATATTCTTTCTATCGGGGAATATTCGTACGACGGCGCAGCCATTTGTGGGCCCCATAACGGAATAACTGTCGAGTGAAGAAAATGACAAAATTGAGTTTTTATAAATAACGGCGTAGTTGTTACTGTTAACACTGTTGGAATACCGGTGGTTAAAATACAGTAATACGCGTTATTGCACAGTAGCACACAGTATTACATAGTATTTTTGAAATTATTGATTATTACGTAAGAAGGCACTACTCAATAATTGTTACAGTAATTACTGTTCAATATTTTATTTTATTGATTCAATAATTGCTACGTTGAAATTTTATATTATTATTGTTCAATAATTGTCACTGCACCGTATTTTTCATTATCAGATCAATAATTCATATTATTTGAATAATATTATTAGATAGCATTATTGGCAATGTCTAGAAAGTTCTGTCTAAGGAGAGGTTTGGTCACCTAATTGCGCGCCAGTAAGGAGAAATTCTTATTAGAAAGCCCCTTCTTTCTTGGGAACGGCCTGGTTGTCATAAATGTGATTCTGTAATATTATTTGTCAATAATTAATTATTGATTCATATGATAAGGAAATATTTATTTTATGTCGATATAAATGAGGGATATATTTTTGTGGTTAAAAATGAAGGAGTTAATATTGAGGTTTTTATCAGTATTTTTGTCGGAATGGAGGTATTAAAAATTAGGGTTTTTGAGATATTTTGCAAGGGTTATAATTTTTAATCCGACCGTTAGATCGTAGTAATTTTTGGATATGTTATACATATATAAGTTGAGTATATGTCCACAAATTTTGAACCGTTAAAAATGAACGTATGATTTATTATGAATTTTACGAGATGACTGGTTCAGAAATTGTTGAATTTTCGAAGTTAATCATTTTGGTAGAAAATTCTAGAATTAGTGGGCCCCACTTGTGGTTGGTGAAGAAATGTGCTGAATTTTATTTCAAATGTGGTGGGTGAGAATAGTAGCAGGTAAAGCCATCAGGTTACAGGTCAAGTCTGCTAAAATTTTCCTATAAATAGAGGGCTAAGTTAGAATTGAAAATCACACCAGAAACATAAGCTTTCTCTCTTTCTCTCTCTAGATTATTGAGTGTATTTTGTGAGTATTTAGATACTTAGTGAGTTGATATTCATCAGTGCAAGTTTCCTTCAGCGTCATATCCGATATCCAGTCAGAAGTACTGCTCTTTTGAGGTAAGGGATAGTAAGGGATTTTAAGGGTTGTTATATTTTCCAGTTTCATAATTTTTCTGACCTTCAAAAATTTTGGAAAAATTTGAAATGATATTTTGATGAGTTTTCTTGATTGTGTCCAAAAATGGTGATTTTTGGATGTATAGATTGAGAGTTATGAATTTTATGAGAAAAGTCTATTTTAAAAGTAACCGCTTATAATTCCTTGTGGTTAACTCCAAAATTGATAAAAATTTTATTGGGAGTACATCTATATAATATTAGTGTACTCTGTGAATTTTGAAATTTTTGGATAAAAGTACAATTTATGATAAATGTCTAAATATTATGTGGTTTTGGCCATATGAAAAATAGTAAATGAGTCTTAAAAATTCTGCGAAAAATATATGTTCAATATGGGACTATATTCTGCTAAATTCCAGAAAGGAAATATTTTTGGAACTGATTTGGTATTTTTCATGAAAATGGTCTAGTTATGTATTTTATTGTAGAATTTCTATCTTTTTGTGTCGGGGTTACTATTCACGAGTTACTATTCATGAGTTACTATTCACGAGTTACTATTCATGACAAAATTGGTTTCTTTTTCTGACCAAATTATAGTTGATTTATGAATATTACTCTTGAGATTAAATCTATATGTATTGATTATATTGATTTTATTATCATATATAACATTTTTATAACCCTAATGATGATATTCTCTTTCACTCGAGTGTAAGGATGAGTAGATTATTGGTATGATCATGACTAGGGTTCTCTTTGGCCAGTTGTGCAAAGTTGAATTGGTGACTGGTATGATCATGACCATTGAATTTATAAGTGAATATCTTTAGCTTAAGTGCAAAGGTGAAATGATCAACATAGTTATAATTATTGTTTATATAAATTCTGAAATGATTATATATTTCTTTGAGATATGAATATATTTGGTCTGTAGAGCAAATATGAACTGTTGATGAATATCTTTGGCCTGTAGTGCAAAGATGAATTGTAGATGAATATCTTTGGCCTGTAGTGCAAAGATGACATGTTGTTGAATATCTTTGGCCAGTAGTGCAAAGATGAACAGGTGTTGAGATGAACATGACCAACTGGTACAAATGAATATCTTTAGCCGTAGTGCAAAGATGAAGTTATTAGTATGATTATGAACAGGAACTGTGATTTGGTATAACCATGATCTTTGATGTTTCAGGTAAAGACAGGTGATGAAAATATTCTTCGTCCTAGGTGCAAAGAAAAATTTAGAGTCACAATTATGATTATGAGTTATTCATATGATTGTGGAAAGGAACTGTTGAGTGATGTTACATGGATAAAACATTGTTGGTGGATTTTTAACATGGAGGAGATAATAGACTTTATAGTCTATTTGACTCTTCTAATGGATTGCTCGTTCCGCTGCAACTATGGTTGAAATTTTTATCATCTACCATATGTTCTAAATCTCTGATTTATTACTGATGAAGACTATTGATAATTTATTTATCTTTAGTCATGATATTTTTTACTGGGCTAGTTGTGCTCACCCCTCTGTTTCACAATTCCTTTCAGGTAATAAGAGTGTAGCTGGGTCGAGCGGGGGTAACAAGGGAATAGAACGGTGGTCATCATTTAGTAGTTATATTTGGTCAAGAAAATAGGGTGAAGCGAACCCAACGTTGGAAGGGTGTTTTGTCACTATCATACAAGATGTCTAATGACATACAACCTCGTGTCATCATAAGATAGGATTGTGCACATCTACTTACTGAGTATATATACGAGCACTACCTATATAATCTTGGTGTTTATTTGAAGTATAATTCTCAATTAGAGACAGTAGAGATAATGATATGTCAAGAGAAGACTCACCATTGGGAAGAATATGATAGTAATCTTCTCGTTTTTCTTTGAGGTCTATTGGGTCAACCAAGGATAATTCTGTGGCCATATGATATCTATCATAACCTAGACGCATGGTCTCCCATGTACGAAGGTTTCCTTGAGCACTTCCCAAAGATTCTAATTTCTAAAACAGTTTTTGACTATACCTTTATCTAAGGTGTCATTGTGAGGTGATGTCCCGGTTGGAACATGAGTCACATTTGGTATATATTTGTATCCAAACTCACAGTATATGTGTTGTTATATTTTGCACGATAATTATTGTAATAAAATTATAGTTGTTTTCTGTACCATGTATTTGGCGACTCAGAATAGGTTGGATGGAATGGACCTATTTTGGGGTTGTCACAATTATGAACATGAACTGTGATTTGGTATAACCATGATCTTTGATATTTCAGGTAAAGACATGTGATGAAATTATCTTCGTCCTGGGTGCGAAGAGGAATTTAGAATCACAATTATGATTATGAGTTATTCATATGATTGTGGACCAGAACTGTTGATTGATGTTACAGGGATAAATTATTGTTGGTGAATTTTTAACATGGAGAAGATAATAGACTTTATGGTCTATTTGACTCTTCTGATGGATTGCTCGTTCCGCTGTAACTATGGTTGAAATTTTTATCATCTACCATATGTTCTAAATCTCTGATTTATTACTGTAGAAGGTTATTGATAATTTATTTATCTTTAGTCATGATATTCTTTATTGGGCTAGTTGTGCTCACCCTTCTGTTTCACAATTCCTTTCAGGTAATAAGAGTGTAGCTGGGTCGAGCGGGGGTAACAAGGGAATAGAACGGTGGTCATCATTTAGTAGTTTTATTTGGTGAATCCAATAGGATAAGGTGTACCCAACGTTGGAAGGGTGTTTTACCACTATCATACAAGATGTCTAACGACATACAATCTCGTGTCATCATAAGACATGGATGTGCTCATCCACTTGCTGAGTATATATACGAGCACTACCTATATAATCTTGGTGTTTGTTTGAAGTATAATTCTCAATTAGAGACAGTAGAGATAATTATATGTCAAGAGAAGACTCACCATTGGGAAGAATATGATAGTAATCTTCTCATTTTTCTTTGGGGTCTATTGGGTCAACCAAGGATAATTCTGTGGCCATATGATATCTATCATAACCTAGACGCATGGCCTCCCATGTACGAAGGTTTTCTTGAGCACTTCCCAAAGATGCTAATTTCTAAAACAGTTTTTGACTATACCTTTATGTAAGGTGTTATTGTGAGGTGATGTCCACGATTGGAACATGAGTCACATTTGGTATATATTTGTATCCAAACTCACAGCATATGTGTTGTTGTATTTTGCACGATAATTGTTGTAATAAAGTTGTAGTTATTTTCTGTACCATGTATTTGGCGACTCAGAATAGGTTGGATGGAATGGACCTATTTTGGGGTTGTCACAACGAGTCTCCCTCGTCTGGTTTTGCATGAACTGCAAAAAGCTCCTAAACATTCCATCATTCATCGTTTTCTCGGTAGTGTTGTTTACAGGAGGAATATTGTCTTCCTGTTGCACGTTCTCCTGGTTTGTAACTAAAAGTTGTTCCACAGTCTCATACACTCCATTGTTAACGTTCTCAGCAACCATTCTTAAATACTGTCATAAAATAAGGGTTAATTAAACAAACTAACATAATATCCCTATATTATGACTGACCAACAAATAAGCTTAGATAGGACACACTAGCGAAGGATTTACTCATCTCTCCCCTCCTAGTTCTATTCCCCGATCTCCGCCAGAGACCATATCCCTAAGCTTTGATACCAACTGTGACACCCCCAAAATAGGTATACATCACCCATTCTGAGTTGCCAAATACATGGTACAGAAATAAATACAACTTCATAATACAATTATCGTGCAAAATACGACAACACATATACTGTGAGTTTGAATACAAATATAGTCTAATAGAGAGTGTACAAACTCAAAAGGAGTCCTCATTATAATTATTGATACACTATTTTATAAAATAGTGAGGACTACTAATACATCTATCCTGAACCATTACTCCATACCCCAGCTAGTTCCTGCTATGTTCTCACCACCTGGGAAGAAAAATGGAACAAAAAGGAAAAGGGTGAGCTCAACTAGCCCAGTAAAAAATATTATGACTAAGATAATATACAACAAATTATCATTAGTCTTCAACAGGGAAAATCTGATAAAATATAATAGACAACAAGTTTTAGATCAACAAATGCAGCGGAAACAGCAATCTATTAGAAGAGTCACGTAGAGAATGAATTCTACTATCTTCTAAGATTTAAAAATCCATCATCAATATTTTATCCCTGTAACAACAATTAATATACATCTTTAATCAAATATTCATCTTTGCACTACAGGCCAAAGATATTCATTTGTATCACCAGTTGGTCATATTCATCTCAACACCTGTTCATCTTTGCACTATGGGCCGAAGATATTCTTCAATTAATCATTCATCTTTGCACTACAGGCCAAAGATATTCATCAAGTATCACCATTAAAGACTGAGGATGATGAAAAATATTTTAGAGAATGAATCCATTGAGACAGAAAGACAAATATTAAGGATTCGTATTTCAGTTTATCCAAGTTCAATAATACTATAGTGGAGTAAAATTCAAGAATGAAGATCAAAACATGGATTTAATTTCAAGAATAAGGGTCACAACAGATAACTTGGAAGAAAAAAATATAAAAAAAAATTTCTTCTGTGAACAGTACCCGTGAATAGTAACTGTGAACAGTACTCGTGAACAGTACCCGTGAACAGTACCCGTGAATAGTAATTATGAACAGTACCCGTGAATAGTAACTGTGTACAGTACCCGTGAATAGTATCCAGTCATAAAAAGTTCTAAATTTGATAAAAAGTTCAAACCAATATTCCTATGAAATGATATTAGATGAAACGAAATTTCTAATCGTTTCAGGAATTATAGAAGCAATACTTACCATAATAAGTTCAAATTTAGAGAATATGAAATGAAATAATATCCCTTCCATACTATGGAGTATGAAAGAAAATAATATTTCTTACGAGTATTAAAATAAAATAATATCCTTTACCTTTAGTAGAAACTGGATTTGACTGTAATATCGGATATTATTCTGAGAAAATCTTGCAGAAGACTACGCTCAAAGTATTCTTATACTCAAGAAAAATACTCACAATACTTTAAAATAAGAATTTCTAAATTTGAAGGTGTGATTAAGGAAGGAGGGGTTACCCCCTATTTATAGCAACGGAGGAAAAGAAACAGACTGCTGAGCTAACTTTTCTTGCCTAACTTCTGCCAACCCATTCCTGCCAAACTTTTTATTTTTTTTCCTTATAGGTGAAGGCTCACCCTTTTGAAAACCAACTTTGCAGGAAGAAAACAACCAGTCATCTTTGAAAAATAAAACAAGACTCCTGTATTACATTTGAAAACCAAGTATTTGCATGCAACTTTCTCACCTACCAATTTCACCAACCAAACAAAGTATTCAATTACATCTTTGTTTACTTCCGTTTCTAATTAACCACATGTTTATATATATATATATATATATATATATATATATATATATATATATATATATATATATATATATATAAATAATATTATTTAAACAATTATAATAATATATTTGAATGAATAATTTATCGGAGAAATAATTGTAATTCCACAAAAATATGCCAAACTTTCAACAATTATTTCATGCTAAAATTCCTTCATTTATATCCACATAAAAAAATATTTTCTTATCATATAAATTAATAATTAATTATTCACAAATAATATTACAGAATCACAATTATGACAACCAGGCCGTTCCCAGAAAAGAGGGGGCTTTCCAATAAGAATTTCTCTTTATTGGCGCGCAATTTGTTGACCAAACATCTTCTTGATAGAACTTTCTAGACATTGCCAATAATGCTATCTAATAATATTATTCAAATAATATAAATTATTGATCTGATAATGGGAAATACTGTGTAGTGATAATTATTGAAACAACAATAATATAAAATATCAACACAGCAATTATTGAATCAATAAAATAAAATATTGAACAGTAATTACTGTAACAATTATTGAGTAGTGCCTTCTTACGTAAGAATCAATAATTCAATAATACTGTGCAATACAGTGTGCTATTGTGCAACCACGCGTATTACTGTATTTTACCCACCCGGTAACCCAACAGTGTTAACGGTAACAATTACACCGTTATTTATAAAAACTCAAACATTGTCATTTTTTTCATTCGACCGTTATCCGTTATGGGGCCCACAAATGGCTGTGCCTGTTGGGGTTTCGATACAGAAACGCACAGCGAAAATTAAAATTTAAAGCAATTTTGAAACCCTAAAATAGGATCCATGCGAAAAATAATTAATTCAGTTGTAAGAAATTATACCGATTGTAAAAGCTAGAATCGATGCGGTCGAATCTCCAACGCAATTCAAACGGACTGCGTCTCTACGGTATCCACACGAATCGTCCTACGATCTGCAGAAGAAGGAAACGCGGCTAGGATTTTTTTCTCTAGTCTCTCTCTAAGAGCGGCTAGGATTTTTTTGTTTTGACGTAAAACCTAAAGTGACTGATATACATCATATATATAGCAGTTAGGAGGAATTAATCAAAACCTAATGTTATTAAAATCCGAATTTATATATATCTTAATTAAGTCTTACTTAATTAATATACCTATATATAAATTATCCTATTAATTTAAATTCGTAATTTAAAATTATATCAATCATATTGACATATTTAAATCTTTACAATTTAAATTAATTTCTTTTTAATTACGTTCTTTGTGTGTGACCCTATAGGTTATTATTACGTTGGCAATAACTTTAAAATCATATTATAAAGTTATAAACGGTGAGCGGCATCTAGTAATGCATCACTGCTACCCAAGTAATAATAAGATCGATGATTCGATGCAACCTTTTTGTGACCAATGTTTCAATGTAATTTAATCCTTTTAACCTTAATATCCAAGATTAAACTCGAGTCATGGAATGTGTCATACTCTTCATAATTTAATCTGAGTTTTTCTTGATCAATGAGTGGACTATATGAAACAAATCATTATTTGAGCATGGCCATGCATTTCATAGTCCTACTCAATCAAGAGGCCTATGGATATCACCCCTAATATATAGGATGGTTAAATTCCATCTAGATCACTCATATTCCTCACACGATTCATGATGTACCCAATAATTACCTTTATAGTCCACCCTATTAAAGGTGACATTTGATGATATCAAAGTACATAAATTCTCGTGTAGTAATATAGTGATTTCAGGTCGGAGGACCATTACATCATTTTCACTATGAGAATTGCTAATGATACTTCGCATAATGCTCCATATAAAATTCTCATGGTGGGTCTGTCCAGTACATCGTTCTCTAATATGTACCTATGCATTGACTTAATATCTCATATATTTATGCCCAATGAGATTTGGTTATCAGTCAATCAACATACTAGTCTCAATGCATCATTGTTGTCCCATCAACAATGATACTCGACTAGGGACATTTAAGAACAATGATACTAATTGTAATTATATAATCTCATGTTCAAGTCACATACTTGAAACTATATAATTTGTATCACTATTCTAAGGAATTTTATTATGTTAACAATTATATTACGCAGTAAATAAAACCATAATAAAATTATTTATTTATTCAATCAAATATAATATCAAAATGTTAAGCAATTATATCAAATAATTGGCCTCTAGGGCATAAACTCTAACAGTGCCGTCGTACGAATATTTTCCGACAAAAAGAATATTTCACGACCAAACGAATATTCCCCGACAACAATGATTATTTTATAACCACTTGTTTATTTTGTAAAATTTGCACATTTCACCCATAACCAAAGTATTATATCAAATTAATACCTTATTATTCACAATAATAAATAGAGGAAAATTCACTTTTATTTATAATAAGTTGGGGTCTTACAAAATATCTTGGTGATCTGCTTTAACCACGTCTCCGCCTTAAGTGATTCTGGCTTTCCCACAAACTCCGGTGGTCCCAACTCCTTGAATTGCTTAGCGGTGACCAACCGTGGGTTGCCATTGTTTCCTCCTACATTATGAACAGGAGCCGCCTTCGCCTGATGTTGCATGAATTCTAAAAAACTCCTAAACGTACCGTCGTTCGTCAATTGATCAGTGTTGTTATTTACATGAGGATTATTGTCTTCCTGTTGCACATTGTCCTGATTATTAATCTGTGGAGACTCAAATGTCTCATGTGCTACATTGCTTATCTCAACATTTTCATATGCCATTTTTAAATACTGCAACAAAACAAGGGTTAATTAACATATCACATATAATCCCTATACTCTGACCGACCAATTAAATACCAAATAAACTTAGGTAGGTCATACTAGCGAAAGAATTCCCCCGTCTCTCCCCTCCTAGTTCTTGCCTCACATCTCAGCCAGGGATCATATCCCTAAGCTCTGATACCAACTGTGACGCCCCCAAAATTAGGTATACATCACCCATCTTGAGTCGCCAGATACATGATACAGAATTCAAATACAACTTAATAATACAACTGTCGTGTACAATACGACAAAACATAAATTGTGAGTTTGAATACAAATATTGTCTACTAGAGAGTATACAAACTCAAAAGGAGTCATCATTACAATTATTATCACACTATTACATAGAATAGTGAGGACTACTAATGCTATCATCTGGTCCATCACTCCACTTCCCGACTCGTCCCAACTATATTATCATTTCCTGAAGAGAACAGTGAAAGAAAGGGTGAGCTCAACTAGCCCAGTAAGAAATATTATGAGTAAGATAATGCAGAATAAATTATCATTAGTCTTCAACAATGTTAAACTGATAAAATACAATATACATCAAGTTTAACTGCAGCGGAACCAGCAATCCATTAAAAGAGTCAAGTAGAGAATAAAATCTACTATCTTTTATGATTTAAAAGGTTTTTCATCACTTTTATCACTGGGACTCAGCTTAATAAATAATCCACATCATCGAATCACCCCTGCACTACGGCTAACGATATTCTTTAGTATCACGACCACGAATTATCCATGCACTACGCTAAAGATAATCATGTTTTCAGCAACGGTCCTGATCATGCCATAAAACAATTCATCTTTGCACTACGGTCAAAGAGAATCCATAGCCATAATCATACCAAAAACTGTCCATCAATGCACTACGGGTCAATGAGGACTTTTTTCACATCATTTGTAACATTACGGTCATGATTACACCGAATAATCCCTGGTCATAATTATACCAAGTCCATCTATGCACTACATGTGACGCCCCCAAAATAGGTCCAATCCATTCAACCCATTCTGAGTCGCCAAATACATGGTACAGAAAATAACTACAACTTTATTATTACAATTGTCGTGCAAAATACGACAACACATATACTGTGAGTTTAAATACAAAGATTGTCATATAGACAGTATTCATACTCAATTAAGTCCTCATTATACTTATTGATACACTATTTTACAAAATAGTGAGGACTACTAAAGTAACTGTCTTGAACCATCATTCCATACCCCGACTAGTACTCGCTACATTCTCGCCTCCTGAGAAGAAAAATGAAACAACAAGGAAAAGGGTGAGCTCAACTAGCCCAGTAAAGAATATTATGACTAAGATAATATACAACAAATTATCGTTAGTCTTCAACAGGGAAAAATTTAATAGAATACAATAGACAACAAGTTTTAAATCACTATTCGCAGCGAAAAATAATAATTCATAGAAGACTTACGTAGAGAATGAAATCTATGATTATCTGTGAATTTAAAAGCCCATCATCAACATTTTATCCCTGTAACATCAATCAATAAATATCTTGAATCAAATAGTCATCTTTGCACTACAGGCAAAAGATATTCATCAGTTGGTCATGTTCACCTCAACACCTGTTCATCTTTGCACTACGGGCCAAAGATATTCATCAGAAATCGTTAATCTTTGCACTACAGGCCAAAAATATTCAATTATATCATCATTTAGGATGATGAAAAATATTTTAAAGGAAACGAATCCAGTGAAACAAAATAATAAATATTAAGGATTCGTATTTCAGCTATTCCATGTCCAAAAATACCTCATAAATAATCATAGTGGAGTAAAATTCAAAAATAATCAAAACATGGAAACAATCAAAGCTAGTATCCAGAATAGATATTTTGGACGAAAAGAAGAAAATTTCATTTTTCGGTGAATAGTAACTCGTGAATAGTAACCCCGACATGAAAAGTTCCAAATTTGATAGAAAGTTCAGATCAATACTTCGGCATAATGATATTGAAGAAAATAATATCATTTAAGAAGAAATAACATCCCTTACCTCGAAAAGACGGTACTTCTAACTGGAATACTAGATATAGTGCTGAAGGAAACTTGCACCGTATAGCAACACTCAAAGTATCAAATACTCACAAGAATACGCTCGATATAGAGAGAGAAATAGAGAGAAACTTGTGTTTCTGGTGTGATTTTTAATTCTAACCTAAGCACCCTATTTATAGGAAAATGTTTAGAACACCAAAGCAGAAAATTTAATATAATATTAATATATTTATCAAATTTTCCTTAACCCACCTCTAGACATCTGATCTCAGCCCATTTATATCACATGTTAGCCCACTTAAATGCCAAAAAACGTTTTACTTCAAAATAATAAATAAAACTTCTAAAAATCAATTATTTCGGAACTTCAGAACTTCAATAATTCATAATAAATAGCCCTTTTATCAGAAAATTCGAATCTCGCGAGTTTTTATAGGAATTTCAATTCTCTACAACTTTACAGAAGAAAGTTTTTCTAAATTTCAAACAAAAATTGATCGAAATCCATAAACGGGCGATTTTACAGTCAATAATAAATTTTCGGTCAAGAATTGTGTCCACCAACACACAAAACATGTATTAATCATTTAATGTCACAAAAATACTCTTCCTCCTCATATACTCATATATCTCACATTCATTATAAAAATATCACCATCAATATATTATTAAAATAATATATTTAAATGAATTATTTTATCAGAAAAAGATAAAATATTAATTTTCAATAATTGTCATATTAAAAAAATTTTCCATCTATATCCACATAAAATTAATATTTTCCTCATCATATAAATCAATAATTAATTATACACAAATAATATTACAGAATCACAGTACTGGCAACCAGGCCGATCCCAGGAAAGAGGGGGCTTTCCAATAAGGATTTCTCCTTACTGGCGCGCAATTAGATGACCAAACCTCTCCTTAGACAGAACTTTCTAGACATTGTCAATAATGTTATCTAATAATATTATTCAGATAATATGAATTATTGCTCCGATAATAGAAAATACTGTGTAGTGACAATTATAAAATATCAACGTAGCAATTATTTAATCAATAAAATAAAATATTGAACAGTAATTACTGTAACCATTATTGAGTAGTGTCTTCTTACGTAAGAATCAATAATTGGTGCAATACCGTGAGCTACTGTGCAACAACGCGTATTACCGTGCTTTAACCACCGGGTATTCCAACAGTATTAACGGTAACAACTACGCCGTTATTTATAAATAACTTATTTTTGTCGTTTTCTTCATCCAATCGCTTTCTGTTATGGGGCCCACACAAGGCTGCGCCGTCGTACGAATATTCCCCGACAACAAGAATATTTTACGACCAACCAAATATTTCCCGACAACAATGAATATTTTAGGACCACTTGCTTATTTGAAATATTTGCGCATTTTACCCATAACTAACCACATTAATCAAATCAACCCTTACTATTTCAAAATAATAAATAGAGAAATTTAAATTTTATTTATTAATAATTTGGGGTCTTACAACCTCCCCTCCTTATGAAATTTCATCCTCGAAATTGACATACGTACCTGGTGTTTCGAAAAGATGAGGATACCTCGCTTTCATTTCCATTTCCAACTCCCAGGTCATTTCCTCAATAGCATGGTTTCTCCACAAAACTTTAACTTGTGGTATGACCTTCTTGCGTAGGACATGCTCCTTCTTATCCAAGATCTTGACAGGTACCTCTTCGTACGTTAAGTCTTTGGCTATCTCGTCTGGTTCTAACTCAATAATGTGGTTTAGGTCTTTCACATATTTACGAAGCATAGATATGTGAAAAACGTTATGAACACGAGACATGCTTGGAGGTAACGCGAGTCTATAGGCCACATTTCTTACTCGGTCAAGAATCTGAAATGGGCCAATAAATTATGGATTGAGCTTTCCTCTCTTCCCGAATCTTGTAACTCCCTTCCATGGAGTAACTCGCAACAATACATGATCCCCAATATCAAATTCTACGTCCTTTCGATGAAGATCCGCATAACTCTTTTGTCGATCCTGTGCCATTTGTATACGTTGTCGAATCGTTTGGATCTTCTCTATAGTCATTCGTACCAACTCTGGTCCCAACAACGTTACTTCTCCCACCTCATCCCAACATACTGGAGAGCGACACTTTCGTCCATACAATGCTTCAAATGGAGCCACACCTATACTTGCCTGATAACTGTTATTGTAGGAGAATTCCACCAATGGTAGGTACTTATCCCAACTCCCTTTGAAATCTAGGACACAAAGTCTTAATAGATCTTCAAGAGTCTGAATAGTCCTCTCTGATTGTCCGTCCGTTTGAGGATGGTAAGCTGAACTAAATCGTAAATCCGTGCCTATAGCTTTTTGCAAGCTAAACCAAAATCTTGAAGTGAATCTTGGGTCACGATCCGAAACTATGGATACTGGAATGCCATGTGTAAGACCCCGAATTTTATGAAATAAAAGTATTCAATGTTTCTTATAATTACTATTCAGTAAATGGTTAAATTGATAAAAGTTTAAAGTTATGAGTGAAATATGATTTTTTTTCAAAATAAGCAAGTGGTTATAAAATAATCATTGTTGTCGGGGAATATTCGTTTGGTCGTAGAATATTCTTTCTGTCGGGGAATATTCGTACGACGGCGCAGCCATTTGTGGGCCCCATAACAGAATAACTGTCGGGTGAAGAAAACAACAAATTTGAGTTTTTACAAATAATGGCGTAGTTGTTACCGTTAACACTGTTGGAATACCCGGTGGTTAAAATACAGTAATACGCGTTATTGCACAGTAGCACACGGTATTGCATAGTATTTTTGAAATTATTGATTCTTACGTAAGAAGGCACTACTCAATAATTGTTACAGTAATTACTGTTCAATATTTTATTTTATTGATTCAATAATTGCTGCGTTGATATTTTATATTATTGTTGTTTCAATAATTGTTGCTGCACAGTATTTTCTATTATCAGATCAATAATTCATATTATTTGAATAATATTATTAGATAACATTATTGGCAATGTCTAGAAAGTTCTGTCTAAGGAGAGGTTTGGTCATCTAATTGCGCGCTAGTAAGGAGAAATCCTTATTGGAAAGCCCCCTCTTTCCTGGGAACGGCCTGGTTGTCATAAATGTGATTCTGTAATATTATTTGTGAATAATTAATTATTGATTCATATGATAAGGAAATATTTATTTTATGTGGATATAAACGAGGGATATATTTTTGTGGTTAAAAATGAAGGAGTTAATGTTGAGGTTTTTATCCGTATTTTTGTCGGAATGAAGGTATTAAAAATCAGGGTTTTTGAGATATTTTGCGGGGGTTATAATTTTTAATCCGACCGTTGGATCGTGGTAATTTTTGGATATGTTATACATATATAAGTTGAGTATATGTCCACAAATTTTGAACCGTTAAAAATGAACGTATGATTTATTATGAATTTTACGATATGACTAGCTCAGAAATTGTTGAATTTTCGGAGTTTATCATTTTTGTGAAAAATTCTAGAATTGGTGGGCCCCACTTGTGGTTGGTGAAGAAATGTGCTGAATTATATTTCAAATGTGGTGGGTGGGAATAGTAGCAGGTAAAGCCATCAGGTTGCAGGTCAAACCTACCAAAATTTTCCTATAAATAGAGGGCTAAGTTAGAATTGAAAATCACACCAGAAACATAAGCTTTCTCTCTTTCTCTCTTTCTCTCTCTATATTATGAAGCATATTTTGTGAGTTTTTAGATACTTGGTGAGTTGCTATTCATCAGTGCAAGTTTCCTTCAGCATCATATCCGATATCCAGTCAGAAGTACTGCTCTTTTGAGGTAAGGGATTGTAAGGGATAGTAAGGGATTGTAAGGGATTGTAAGGGATAGTAAGGGATATTAAGGGATTTTAAGGGTTGTTATGATTTTCAGTTTCGTAATTTTTCTGATTTTCAAAAATTCTGGAAAAATTTGAAATGATATTTTGATGAGTTTTCTTGATTGTATCCAAAAATGGTGATTTTTGGATGTATAGATTGAGAGTTATGAATTTTATGAGAAAAGACTATTTTAAAAGTAACAGCTTATAATTCCTTGTGGTTAACTCAAAATTGATGAAATTTTTATTGGGAGTACATGTATATGATAGAAGTATACTCTGTAAATTTCAGAATTTTTAGACAAAAGTACAATTTTTGATAAATGTCTAAATATTCGGCTATTTTGGCCATATGAAAAATAGTAAATGACTTTTAAAAATTCTGAGAAAAATATATGTTCAATATGAGACTATATTCTGCTAAATCCCAGAAAAGAAATATTTTTGGAACTGATTTGGTATTTTTCATAAAAATGGTCTAGTTATGAGTAAATGAATTAAATATGTTTTGTGAAGAAAGAAAATTGGAAAATAGGATTTTATGGCTTGAGAATCCTATATGAGGTATATGCAGATTTTTGATGAGGGTTTTGGTTATTGATGATGAAATTGTAAGAGTTGGCATTTTATGATGATTAAATGCATTAATTAGTAAAGTGTAAACAATTAAAATAAATTGTTTATAAATTTAAGTAATGTTATTCTTTCAATATCATTATACCGAAATATTTGTATGAATTTTATTGTAGAATTTCTATCTTTTGTGTCGGGGTTACTATTCATGAGTTACGAATATTACTCTTGAGATTAAAACTATATGTTGATCATATTATTTTTATCATCATATATAACATTTTTATAACCCTGATGTTGAAATTCTCTTTCACTGGAGTGTAAAGATGGGTAGATTATTGGTATGATCATGACTAGGGTTCTCTTTGGCCTGTAGTGCAAAGTTGAATTGTGACTGGTATGATCATGACCATTGAATTTATAATTGAATATCTTAAGCTTAAGTGCAAAGGTGAATTGATCAACATGGTTATAATTATTGTTTATATAAATTCTAAAATGATTATAATTCTTTGAGATATTAATATATTTGGCATGTAGTGCAAATATGAACTGTTGATGAATATATTTGGCCTGTAGTGCAAATATGAACTGTTGATGAATATCTTTGGCCTGTAGTGCAAAGATGATATGTTGTTGAATATCTTTGGCCTGTAGTGCAAAGATGAACTGTTGTTGAATATCTTTGGCCAGTAGTGCAAAGATAAACTGTTGACGAATATATTTGGCCCGTAGTACAAAGATGAAATTATTAGTATGATTATGAACAAGAATTGTGATTTGGTATAACCATGATCTTTGATGTTTCAGGTAAAGACAAGTGATGAAAATTATCTTTGTCCTGGATGAGAAGAGGAATTTAGAATCATAATTATGATTATGAGTTATTTATATGATTGTGGACCAGAACTGTTGATTGATGTTACAGGGATAAAACATTGTTGGTGGATTTTTAACATGGAGAAGATAATAGACTTTATAGTCTATTTGACTCTTCTAATGGATTGCATGTTCCGCTGCAACTATGGTTGAAATTTTTTATCATCTACCATATGTTCTAAATCTCTGATTTATTATTGATGAAGACTATTGATAATTTATTTATCTTTACTCATGATATTCTTTACTGGGCTAGTTGTGCTCACCCTTCTGTTCACAATTCCTTTCAGGTAATAAGAGTGTAGCTGGGTCGAGCGGGGGTAACAAGGGAATAGAACGGCGGTTATCATTTAGTAGTTATATTTGGTGAAGAAAATAGGGTGAGGCGAACCCAACGTTGGAAGGGTGTTTTGTCACTATCATACAAGATGTCTAATGACATACAACCTCGTGTCATCATAGGACAGGGTTGTGCTCATCCACTTGCTGAGTATATATACGAGCACTACCTATATAATCTTGGTGTTTGTTTGAAGTATAATTCTCAGTTAGATACAGTGGAGATAATGATAAGTCAAGAGAAGACTCACCATTGGGAAGAATATGATAGTAATCTTCTCGTTTTTCTTTGGGGTCTATTGGGTCAACCAAGGATAATTCTGTGGCCATATGATATCTATCATAACCTAGACGCGTGGCCTCCCATGTACGAATGTTTCCTTAAGCACTTTCCAAAGATTCTAATTTCTAAAACAGTCTTTGACTATACCTTTACGTAAGGTGCCACTGTGAGGTACTGTCCACGGTTGGGACATGAGTCACATTTGGAATATATTTGTATCCAAACTCACAGCATATGTGTTGTTGTATTTTGCACAACAATTGTTGTAATAAAGTTATAGTTATTTTCTGTACCATGTATTTGGCGACTCAGAATAGGTTGGATGGAATGGACCTATTTTGGGGTCGTTACACCATGCAACCTCACAATCTCATTCACGTACATACTAGCAAGACGTTCAAGGGAATAAGTCTCCCGCATCGACAAAAAATGAGCAGACTTGGTTAATCTATCAACAATAACCCAAATAGCATTTATGCCTTGAGAAACCGTAGGAAGACTCGTAACGAAATCCATGGTAATGTGTTCTCACTTCCATTTCGAAATCTCAAGTGGTTGCAATGGACCCTTTGGCACTTGATGCTCCGCCTTTACACGTTGACAAGTTAAACACCTCGAGATAAACTTTGTAATCTCTCTCTTCATATTGTTCCACCAAAATGTATGTCGAAGATCACGATACATTTTAGTACTTCCAGGATGGATTGCAAATGGTGTATTGTGTGCCTCCATCATGATCTTGTACTTCAAATCAGAATCGTTAGAAACATAAAGTCTGGAGTGGACTCGAAGTATTTCTTCTTCATCGATTCTTACTTCCGGAATATCACCTTCTTGTACTTTCTTCTTCATACGCATCAGCTCCCGGTCTGTGGCTTAAGCAACTTTAACTTTATCGATTAAAGTTGATTCTACGCGTATACTTGACATCATCGCACTCGTTCCTGCATATGATCTTCTACTCAATGCGTCAGCTACCGCGTTCGCTTTTTCAGGATGGTATTGGATGGTATGATCGAAATCTTTCAACAGCTCGAGCCAACGTCGGTGTCGCATATTGAATTCTTGGAAGCTCTTCTCGCATTCATCGGTCCATTCGAAGTTTGTATCTTTTCGAGTCAGCTGAGTTAATGGAGTAGCGATTCGAGAAAATCCTTTTACAAATCTCCGATAATAACCAGCTAAGCCTAAAAAGCTATGTATTTCGATTACTGACTTAGGTTGCTCTCAACTGTGACTCATATCCTAATCTTGGATAGCACGTCACAATGACACTTATCAGTTTACTACCGCACGAATATGGCGTCCCCTACGGAGAGTCTGGATTCAGTGCATTCCACAAAGAAAGTCACCAAATAAAGGTTCGGGTACAAACTTCTACAGTTAGGTTTTTAACTCCTGAAGTTCAATAGGAGCCATTCGATATAAGATTTTAGAAGTGAGTTTTGTACCAGATTCAAAGATGATACAAAATTCAATATCACGCGTAGGCCAAGAAATTCTTCAGGAAATACATCAGGGATTTACTAACAATAGAAATATCATTCAAATCTGACGTATTTTTGTTCAAGTCCATAACATAGCTAAGAAAGCTTGACATCCGTTTTCCAATAAACGAATGACTTTACGGCTTGATATGAAAGAGTTTGACTTCAATGGTTTGGTTGCTTGAATTTGAATAACAGGTTGCTTAGGAATATGAAAACTAACAACCTTACGAAAGCAATCAATTTTGGCATGATGAGTAGTTAACCAATTAATTCTTAAAATCACATCAAAAGCAAATATCTTTAAAGAGATAAGATCAACAGGTAATGTGATGGTGCCAACTTGGATCAAACAAGATTTATAAACAGTGAATGTAACGAAAGTTTCTCCTAACGGAGTTTCAACAGATAAGTCAAAGTCTAATTTTCTCCGGAGTTAATTTTAAACGTTGAGTATAAGCAGGAGAGATAAATGAATGGGTAGAACCGGTATCTAATAAGGTATAGACTTCGCAAAAATTTATAATTAACTAACCCGTGCTAACTTCGTTCGGGTTCCTTGCATTCTGACCAGTCACGAAAAATGCTCTTCCAGGAACCGTTGACTTTGACTTTTCTGGGACAACTTTTTCAGTCACCACCCCCGTTGGACTTGGTTTCGCTACAGTGCAATCTCGAGCGATATGTCCTTCCTTTCCATAGTTATAACATACCTTAAACTGTTGTGGACAGTTTGGGCTGATATGTCCTTCTTTTCCACACTTATAGCATATGACCGGTGGTCGTTCTCCTCCCTTGGAACCAGTTGCTGCTGGTGCTGACGTCTTCGTATTATCATTGTTGAATCTTCTCTTTTTAAAATCTCCTCCCGACTCGCTTCTTCTATATTCATGGCCACGATTACCACCAGAGTGGTTGCCGTTCTTATCCGTATTCTTCTTTCTCCGCTGGTTATCATTGTTCTGATGACTGCTGTCACCGGTATGATCCTGGTTGTGGTCCCTCGATTGACCGTACTCGTTATCTCGCTCTAATAATTGAGCCCTGTTAACAACATCTGAATAGAGAGAAAATTTATGAGAAATGAGATATTGACGTATGCCGGGTTTCAAACCTCTCAGAAACATCCGCGTCATACGTTCCTCATTCTCCACCAAATGAGGTGCAAACCTGGACAACTCTGCAAATTTCGCCTCGTACTAGGACACCGTCATGTTATTCTGCTCCAGTCTAATAAACTCTACCTCCTTCATATGACGAATACTTTCAAGAAAGTACTTGTCATTAAATAGTTTCTGAAATGTCTCCCAAGACATGCTGAGTGCGGCTAGATGGGTACGCTTCACAGATTCCCACCAGTAGTCTGCCTCGCCACGGAACATAAAGGTGGCGAATGGAACCTTCTGTTCCTCCGTGCATCCCAAGACATCAAATATCTTGGTAATTTGCTTGACCCATGTCTCCACCTTAATCGGATCTGGCTTTCTCCAGAATTCTTGTGGTCCCAACTCTTTGAACTGCTTGGCTGTGACCAGCTGTGCGTTGCCATTGTTTATTCCTATATTTTGAACAGGAATATCCTTCGTCTGGTTTTGCATGAATCGCAAAAAGCTTCTAAACATCTCATCGTTCATCGTCTACTCAGTGGTGTTGTTCACAGGAGGAACATTGCCAGTCTGTTGCACGTTCTCCTCGTTGGTGAGTACATGCGTCTCTACGGTTTCATTTACTCCACTGTTAACATTCTCAGTCGACATTCTCAAATACTGCCATAAAACAAGGGTTAATTTAACAAATTAACAAATCACATAATATCCCTATATTATGACCAACCAACAAATAAGCTTAGGTAGGACACACTAGCGAAGGATTTACTCGTCTCTCCCCTCCTAGTTCTATTCCCCGATCTCCGCCAGAGATCATATCCCTAAGCTCTGATACCAACTGTGACGCCCCCAAAACAGGTATACAACACCCATTCTGTGTCGTCAATAACATGGTACAGAAACAACTACAACTTTATTATTACAATTGTCGTGCAAAATACGACAACACATATACTGTGAGTTTAAATACAAAGATTGTCATCTAGAAAATATTCATACTCAATTAAGTCCTCATTATACTTATTGATACACTATTTTATAAAATAGTGAGGACTACTAAAATAACTGTCTTGAACCATCATTTCATACCCCGACTAGTACTCGCTACATTCTCGCCTCCTGAGAAGAAAAATGGAACAACAAGGAAAAGGGTGAGCTCAACTAGCCCAGTAAAGAATATTATGACTAAGATAATATACAACAAATTATCGTTAGTCTTCAACAGGGAAAAATTTAATAGAATACAATAGACAACAAGTTTTAAATCAATATTCGCAGCGGAAAATAATAATTTATAGAAGAGTTACGTAGAGAATGAAATCTACGATTATCTATGAATTTAAAAGCCCATCATCAACATTTTATCCCTGTAACATCAATCAATAAATATCTTGAATCAAATAGTCATCTTTGCACTACAGGCCAAAGATATTCATCAGTTGGTCATGTTCACCTCAACACATGTTCATCTTTGCACTACGGGCCAAAGATATTCATCAGAAATCGTTAATCTTTGCACTACAGGCCAAAGATACTCAATTATATCATCATTTAGGATGATGAAAAATATTTTAAAGGAAATGAATCCAGTGAAATAAAATAATAAATATTAAGGATTTGTATTTCAGCTATTCCATATCCAAAAATACCTCATAAATAATCATAGTGGAGTAAAATTCAAGAATGATCAAAATATGGATACAATCAAAGCTAGTATCCAGAATAGATATTTTGGACGAAAAGAAAAAAATTTTATTTTTCGGTGAATAGTAACTCGTGAATAGTAACTTATGAATAGTAACCCCGACATGAAAAGTTTTAAATTTGATAAAAATTTCAGATCAATATTTCGGCATAATGATATTGAAGAAAATAATATCATTTAAGAAGAAATAACATCCCTTACCTCGGAAAGACGGTACTTCTGACTGAAATACTAAATATAGTGCTGAAGGAAACTTGCACCGTATAGCAACACTCAAAGTATCAAACTTGCACTGTAACAATTATTGAGTAGTGCCTTCTTACGTAAGAATCAATAATTGGTGCAATACCGTGTGCTACTGTGCAACAACGCGTATTACCGTGCTTTAACCACCGGGTATTCCAACAGTATTAACAGTAACAACTACGCCGTTATTTATAAATAACTTATTTTTGTCGTTTTCTTCATCCAATCGCTTTCTGTTATGGGGCCCACACAAGGCTGCGCCGTCGTACGAATATTCCCCGACAATAATGAATATTTTAGGACCACTTGCTTATTTGAAATATTTGCGCATTTTACCCATAACTAACCACATTAATCAAATCAACCCTTACTATTTCAAAATAATAAATAGAGGAATTTAAATTTTATTTATTAATAATTTGGGGTCTTACACTACAGGCCATAAATGACTTTCAACAAAATATAAACATGAGGATGATGACAATGATAGAAGAATTTAATAAAACAAGTTCAAGAATTAATTTATCTAAGAACTGATAACGTCCAAATTGTCAACATGATACTGCTTTGTAGAGTAAAATTCAAGAATGCTCAGAAGAATATTTCTATGAAAAGATACTGGATGAAGCGCAAATATCAAGGATATTCCACTAATTTCATGGAGTATAGAAGTCAAAGTTTTAACCAACTGAGTATAATAAAGAATGAAATAACAAAAGAAATCACCATGCATACGATAGACCGCACAGACAGGTTATTCTAACAGAAAAATAAATAGTGGAACCAGGTCATGCGTAAATACACCGACATGATATTCCGATAGAATAATAAATAATAGAACCAGGTCCAGCGTAAACACACAGACAGGATATTCTGACAGAATAATAAATAATGGAACCAGGTTCGGCGTAAAGCACAGACAGGATATTTCGACAGAATAATAAATAATGGAATCAGGTCCGGCGTAAAGCACAGACAGGATATTCCGACAGAATAATAAATAATGGAACCAGGTCCGGCGTAAAGCACAGACAGGATATTTCGACAGAATAATAAATAATAGAACCAGGTCCGGCATAAAGCACAGACAGGATGTTCCTACAGAATAATAAAAATGTAATAACAGAAGAATTTCACCAAGTATAGGGTAGCCCGCGTATACAGGTTATTCCAACAGAATAATAAAGAATGGAATAACAGAAGTTCTCTTTATGAATAAGAAAGAAAGAATACCCTTTACGAGTACAACAAATAATATCCCTTACCGTAAAAGAAACTTGATATCGAAGTAGTGAAGTAGCAGAATACTTTTATTCTTTCTCTCTATAGTTTCTCTCTCTAGAGTTTCAGTGAATTCGTAAGAAAATAATGAAGGAATGAGCTTCTATTTATAAAAAAATGGACTGTATAGTAACTAACTCATGAACGGTCTAGATTGATTTACTTTAATCTGACGGTCCATATTTAAAGCAAAATCTTTTAAATAAAATATAATATATTCTATTTATAATATAATAAAACGAATAACTTTATAAAAGATTTTACTATGCAAATACTATGCAGTCACTATACAAACACTATGCATAATAAAATATAATATATTCTAATTATTGTCTAATAAAACAAATAACTATATAAAAGTATTCTGTTTTATATAAAAAGATTTTACTATTAGCCTAATAAAACAAATAACTTTATAAAAGTATTATGTTTTATATAAAAAGTTTTTCTGTTTTATTATGTTAATAATACCAATAAAACAAAATTGAGTGACTTATCACGTAAACCTCAATAATCAATATCGTGTGCTACTATGCAACCACACGTATTACTGTACTTTTACTACCGAGTAATTCAACAGTATTAACGGTAAAACTTTCGCCGTTATTTTTATAAAATATTTTTATCGTTTTCTCAATCCGACAATAATTCCGTTGTTGGGTCTACCAATAATTGTGCCGTCGCACGAATATTTCCCGACAAAACTAATATTCTCCGACCAATCGAATATAATACAACAACTAGCATACTTTACAAAATTTATAAATACTACCCACAACTATAACATTATCTCAAATTCACACCATAATATTTAAAAAAATATTTCGAAAAAATTAAATCTTTATTCATAAAATCTAGGGTTTCAAAAAATTAGTTTTACTTATTTGAAAAGTAAATTTCCTTTAATATTAGACTTTTATTTATTTTACCTACTTTTCATGTGCCTAATAAATTTATTCTATGATTAATTAATTACTTTCATAGTTCCAGCAATTAAAAATTATTTTCATATTCATTTTAAAACTTCAATCTATTAGCTTCCAAAAATTCTTCCAATTAATTGAACCACGCTAATTGATTCTAAAGATATGAAAATTTATTTGCTTAACCAATTTATAGAAAACTCTATCAATTAATAAATTATGGAATACTTAAATAATATAAAACTCATCCCAATATTTATGAAAACAATATTGGTTAGATATATGAAAGATAATAAATCTTTTAAAAACTTATTTTTAACCAACTCCGTCAATTATTGGAAGTACTAAAAATCAGCATTTTAAAACATTTTTATATTTATTATTTTATTCTTTGTGCCAATTACGCGACCAACACTTTTTCATCCAATTGAATCGTGCTACTTAAAAAATAAATCCTTGAAGGATTCAATCAACAAAGTAATCGACAACTTTTTATAATTTTTATGGAATATAACATTCAGTCAATTTATTACAAATTGATTTATTCTAATAAAGAGATCATAGTTCTTAAGGAAATGATTCAAACAGAATTAACTAAATAATAGGAACTTTTAACATCTTCTAAAATGTAAGACCCCAAATTATTAATAAATGAAATTTAATTTTCTCTATTTATTATTTTGAAATAGTAAGGGTTGAATTGATTAATGAGGTTAGTTATAGGTAAAATGCGCAAATATTTTAAATAAGCAAGTGGTTATAAAATATTCTTCCTGTCGGGCAATATTCGTTTGGTCGTGGAATATTCTTCCTGTCGGGGAATATTCGTACGACGACGCAGTCTTTTGTGGGCCCCATAACGGAAAGCGTTGAATGAAGAAAACGACAAGTATAAGTTGTTTATAAATAACGGCGTAGTTGTTACCGTTAATACTGTTAGAATGCCCGGTGGTTAAAACACAGTAATACGCGTTATTGCACAGTAGCACACAGTATTGCACCAATTATGGATTCTTACATAAGAAGGCACTACTCAATAATTGTTACAGTAATTACTATTCAGTATTTTATTAATTCAATAATTGTTGCGTTGATATTTTATATTAATGTTGTTTCAATAATTGTCACTACACAGTATTTTCTATTATCGAAGCAATAATTCATATTATCTGAATAATATTATTAGATAATATTATTGGTAATGTCTAGAAATTTCTGTCTAAGGAGAGGTTTGGTCATCTAATTGCGCGCCAGTAAGGAGAAATCCTTATTGGAAAGCCCCCTCTTTCTTGGGAACTGCTTGTTTGTCAGTATTGTGATTCGGTAATATTATTTATGAATAATTAATTATTGAATTATATGATGAGAAAAATATTCATTTTATATGGATATAGATGGAGAAAATTTTTAAAGTAACCATTGTTGAAAATCGATATTTTATCTTTTCTGATAAAATAATATTTTATTATATTATTATAATATAATAATGATGATATTTTTACAATGAATGTAGAATATATGAGTATATGAGGAGGAAGAGTATTTTTGTTACAAAAGTTGTTTAAAACATGTTAAACATGTCTGTGGGCTCATTTCTTGACTGAAATTTGATTATAGCCTATAGAATTGCCCGTTTGTCAATTTCAGTCAATTTCTATTTAGAATTTAGAAAAACTTTCTTCTGTAAAGTTGTAGATAATGAAATACCTATAAAAAAACATATGGTTCTAATTTTTCTGATAAAAGGGCTATTTATTATGAATTATTAAAATTCCGAAGTTCCAAAATAATTGATTTTTGAAGTTTTAAATATTTTTTATAAGAAAAATGTTTTTTTTTTAGGTGAGGTGTGGTGGCTGATTTGAATCAGATTGTGTGTGCGTAAGAATTTAATAAATATATATTAATATTTTATTAAATTTTCTGCTTTGGTGCTCTAAGTTTTTTCTTATAAATAGGGTGCTTAGGTTAGAATTGAAAATCACACTAGAAACTAAAGTTTTCTCTCTCTTTTTCTCTATATATTATCGAGCGTATTCTTGTGAGTATTTTAAGACTTTGAGTGTTGCTATATGGTGCAAGTTTCCTTCAGCTCTATATCCAGTATTTCAGTCAGAAGTATTGTCTTTCGAGGTAAAGAATATTATTTTTTTATATAAATGATATTATTTCTTCCAATATCATTACGCCAAAATATTGATCTGAATTTTTATCAAATTTAGAACTTTTTGTGTTGGAGTTACTATTCACGTATACGGTACTATTTACGTATATGACACTATTCACGAATACGACACTATTCACAGAACAATTAAATTTTCATTTTTCGTCCAAAATATCTATTATGGATACTAGCTTTGATTGTATCCATGTTTTGATCATACTTGAATTTTACACCACTATGATTACTTATGAGGTATTTTTGGACATGGATAAACCGAAATACGAATCCTTAATATTTGTTATTTTGTTTCACTGGATTCGTTTCCTTTAAAATATTTTTCATCATCCTCAGTCCTAAATGATGATATTACTGAATATCTTTGGCCTGTAGTGCAAAGATGAATAATTTCTGATGAATATCTTTGGCCCGTAGTGCAAAGATGAACAAGTGTTGAGATGAACATGACCAACTGATGAATATCTTTGACCTGTAGTGCAAAGATGAATATTTGATTCAAGATGTTTATTGATTGATGTTACAGGGATAAAATATTGTTGATAAACTTTTAAATTCATAGATGATAGTAGATTTCATCCTCTACTTAACTCTTCTAATGAATTATTATTTTCGCTGTGAATATTGATTTAAAACTTATTGTCTATTGTATTCTATTAAAAATTTTCCCTGTTGAAGACTAACGATAATTTATCCTATATTATCTTAGTCATAATATTCTTTACTGGGCTAGTTGAGCTCACCCTTTTCCTTTTTGTTCTATTTTTTTTCTCAGGAGGCGAGAATGTAGCGAGTACTAGTCGGGGTATGGAATGAAGGTTCTAGAAAGTTGTTTTAGTAGTCCTCACCATTTTTGTAAAATAATATATCAATAATTATAATGAGGACTTATTTGAGTGTGGATATTGTCTAGATGACAATATTTGTATTTAAACTCACAGTTTTTATGTTGTATTAATAAAGTTATAGTTGTTTCTGTACCATATATTTTGACGACTCAGAATGGGTGTTGTATACCTATTTTGGGGGTGTCACATAAAATCATTACTTTTTAATCCTACATTATTATTTTGATTTTATAATCCATTAAATCACTATACATCTAAACTGTTCTAATAATGTTAACTGTTCTAATATTATCATTACTAAATTAATTATTATCTACTAAAATTACTACTTTTTTTAATCCTAAATTAATATTTTAAATGTATAATCCTCTAAATCACTACAAATCTAAACTATTTTGGTAATGTAAACTGTTTTGATATTATATTTTCTAATTTAATTATTATCTTCTAAAATCACTACTTTATGATATTATCATTACTGAGCTATTATCATTACTCTCCGTTATTTATCTTAATTTTCTTATCAAATATACGATCAATCCCCTTGCAGCAATTATTGATATCACATATCCTAATTTATTAGAAAATTTTGAGAATGACTTTTGTAAGACCCCAACTTATTAATAAATGAAATTAAATTTCCTCTATTTATTATTTTGGAATAGAAAGGGTTGATTTGATTAATGTGGTTAGTTATGGGTAAAATGCGCAAATATTCTAAATAAGCAAGTGGTTATAAAATATTCATTTTTGGTCGGTGAATATTCGTTTGGTCGTGGAATATTCTTGCTGTCGGAGAATATTCGTACGACGGCGCAGTCTTGTGTGGGCCCCATAGCAGAAAGCGATTGGATAAAGAAAAAGACAAATATAAGTTGTTTATAATTAACGGCGTAGTTGTTACCGTTAATACTGTTGGAATACCTGGTGGTTAAAATACAGTAGCACACGGTATTGCACCAATTATTGATTCTTACGAAGGAAGGCATTACTCAATAATTGTTACAGTAGTTACTGTTCAATATTTTATTTTATTGATTCAATAATTGCTGCATTGATATTTTATATTATTGTTGTTTCAATAATTGTCACTGCACAGTATTTCCCATTATCAGATCAATAATTCATATTATTTGAATAATATTATTAGATAACATTATTGACAATGTCTAGAAATTTCTGTCTAAGGAGAGGTTTGGTCATCTAATTGGGCGTCAGTAAGGAGAAATTCTTATTGAAAAGCCCCATCTTTCCTAAGAACGGCCTGGTTGTCATAAATGTGATTCTGTAATATTATTTGTGAATAATTAATTATTGATTCATATGATAAGGAAATATTTATTTTATGTGGATATAAATGAGGGATATATTTTTGTGGTTAAAAATGAAGGAGTTAATGTTGAGATTTTTATCAATATTTTTATCGGATTGGAGGTATTAAAAATCAGGGTTTTTGAGATATTTTGCGGGAATTATAATTTTTAATCCGACCGTTGGATCGTGGTAATTTTTGGATATATTATACATATATAAGTTGAGTATATGTCCACAAATTTTGAACCGTTAAAAATGAACGTATGATTTATTATGAATTTTACGAGATGACTGGTTCAGAAATTATTGAATTTTCAAAGTTTATCATTTTGGTGGAAAATTCAAGAATTGATGGGCCCCACTCTTGGTTGGTGAAGAAATATGCTGAGATTTTTATTCAAATATGGTGGGTGGGAATAGTAGCAGGTAAAGCCATCAGGTTACAGGTTAAGTCTGCTTCGGCGTGCTAACATTTTCCTATAAATAGAGGGCTAAGTTAGAATTAAAAATCACACCAGAATTCATAAGTTTTCTCTCTTTCTCTCTCTAGATTATTGAGTGTATTTTGTAAATATTTAGATACTTTGAAAGTTTTTATTCATTAGAGCAAGTTTCTTTCAGCCTTATACCGGTATTCCGACCAGAAGTACTAATATTTTGAGGTAAGGGATATTATCTTCTTCTTAAATGATATTTTCTTCAATATCATTATGCCGAAATATTGATATGAGTTTTTATCAAATTTGAAAACTTTTTATGTCGGGGTTACTATTCACGTATACGGCACTATTCACGAATACGACACTATTTATCGAAAAATAAAATTTTCCCTTTTTGTCCAAGATGTCTATTATGGTTACTATCTTTGATTGTATCCATGTTTTGATCTTTATTTTTGAATTTTACTTCACAATTGATTATTATGAAGTATTATTGATCTTGGATAAACTGTTATACGAATCCCTAATATTTGTCCTTCTGTCTCACTGGATTCGTTTTCTTTAAGATATTTTTCATCATCCTCAGTCCTAAATGATGATACTACTGAATATCTTTGGCCTGTAGTGCAAAGATGTATGATTACCTGATGAATATCTTTGGCCTGTAGTGCAAAGATGAACAGGTGTTGAGATGAACATGACCGACTGGTGATACAAATGAATATCTTTGGCCTGCAGTGCAAGGATGAATATTTGGTAAAAGATGATTATTAATTGATGTTACAGGGATAAAATATTGATGATGGACTTTTAAATCTTATAAGATAGTAGAATTCTTTCTCTACTCGACTCTTCTAATGGTTTGCTGTTTCCGCTGCAGTTGTTGATCTAAAACTTGCTGTCGATTATATTCTATCAGATTTTTTCTTGTTGAATACTAATGATAATTTGTTGTATATTATCCTAGTCATAATATTCTTTACTGGGCTAGTTTAGCTCACCCTTTTCTTTTTTGTTCTATTTTTCTTCTCAGGAGGTGAGAACATAGCAGTATCTAGTCGGGGTATGGAGTGATGGTTCTAGAAAGATGTTTTAGCAGTCCTCACTATTTCTGTAAAATAGTGTTTGAATAATTGTAATGAGGATTTATTTGAGTGTGGATATTGTCCAAAAGAGAATATTTGTATTTAAACTCACAGTATGTGTTGTCGTATTTTGCACGACAATTGTATTATTGAAGTTGTAGTTTGCTTTCTGTACCATGTATTTGGCGACTCAGAATGGGTGTTGTATACCTATTTTGGGGGTGTCACAGTTGGTATCAGAGCTTAGGGATATGATCCCTGGCTGAGATGTGAGACAAGAACTAGGAAGGAAGAGACGGGGAATTCCTTCGCTAGTATGACCTGACTAAGTTTATTTGGTGTTTATTTGGTCGGTCAGAGTATAGGGATAATATATGACATGACTATTAACCCTTGTTTTATGGCAGTATTTAAGAATGGCAGCTGAGAACGTTAATAATGGAGTAAATCAGACCGTGGAGACACCTTTGATCACCACCCAGGGGAATGTGCAACAGGAAGGAAATATTCCTCCTGTAAATAACGTTACCGAGCAAACTATGAATGATGGAATGTTTAGGAGCTTTTTGTAGTTCATACAAAATCAGACGAAGGAGACTCGTGTGCAGAATACGGGTGGAAATGATAACAACGCGTGGTTTGTCACAGCCAAACAGTTCAAAGAATTGGGACCACCAGAATTTAAGGGAAAGCCAGATCCGATCATAGTGGAAACGTGAGTTAAGCAAATTACCAAGATATTCGATGTCTTGGGATGCACGGAGGAACAGAAGGTTCCATTCGCCACCTTTATGTTTCGCGGTGAGGCAGACTACTGGTGGGAGTCTGTGAAGCGTACCCAGCCTGACGCACTCAACATGTCCTGGGAAATATTTTAGAAACTGTTCAATGACAAGTACTTTCCTGAAAGTATTCGTCATATGAAGGAGGTGGAGTTTATCAGACTGGAACAAAACAACATGACGGTGTCCCACTACGAGGCGAAGTTTGCAGAGTTATCCAGGTTTACACCTCATTTGGTCGAAAATAAGGAACGAATGACAAGGATGTTTCTAAGAGGTCTAAAACCCGAGATTCGACAATATCTTATCTCTCATAAATTTTCTTTATATTCAGATGTTGTAAACAGGGCTCAATTATTAGAGTGAGATAATGAGTATGTGCAACCGAGGGACCACAACCAGGGTCATACCGGTGACAGCAGTCATCAGAGCGATGATAACCAACGAGGAGGGAAAAATACGAACAAAGGCGGTAACCACTTGGGTGGTCATCGTGGCCATGATAATAGGAGAGGTGAGTCAAGTGAAAATTTCAGAAAGAAGAGGTTCAACAATGACGGGAAGACATCAGCAGCTGCACCAGCACCAACAACAAATTCTAGGGGAGGAGAACGACCGCCAGTTAGATGTTACAAATGCGGAAAAGAGGAACATATCAGCCCAAACTGTCCACAACAATCCAAGGTATGTTACAACTATGGAAAGGAAGGCCACATAGCTCATGATTGTTCTGTAGCAAAACCAAGTTCAACGGGGATGGTGACTCCAAGGGTTGTCCCGGATAAGTCGAAATCAGCGGTTCCTGGAAGAGCGTTTGTCGTGACTGGCCAAAACGTGAGGAACCCGAACGAGATGATCACGGGTAAGCTAATCATAAACTCTTGCGAAGTTTATACCTTATTAGATACCGGTTCTACCCATTCTTTTATCTCTCCTGCTTGTGCTCAACGTTTAAACTTGACTCCGGAGAAATTGGACTTTGACTTATCTGTTGAAACTCCGTTGGGTGAAACCTTCGTTACATCTACAGTTTATAAATCTTGCATGATCCAAGTTGGCACTATCACATTACCTGTTGATCTTATCTCTTTAAAGATACTTGCTTTTTATGTGATTTTAGGAATTGATTGGTTAACCACTCATCATGCTAAAATTGATTGTTTTCGTAAGGTTGTTAGTTTTCATATTCCTAACCAACCTGTCATACGAATTCAAACTACTAAACCACTAAAATCAGTCACTGTCATATCAAGCCACAAAGCTATTCGTTTATTGAAAAACGAATGTCAAGCTTTCCTAGCCCATGTTATGGATTTGAACAAAGACAAGTCAGATTTGAATAATATTTGTTAGAGAATTTTCCGATGTATTTCCTGAAGAACTTCCTGGTCTACCCCCAGAATGTGAAGTTGAATTCTTTATTGACCTTGAACCAGGTACAAAGCCCATTTCTAAAACCCCATATCGAATGGCTCCTATTGAACTTCAGGAGTTAAAAGTCCAATTACAGGAGTTATTAGACATCGGTTTTATTCGTCCTAGTACATCTCCTTGGGGTGCTCCTGTTTTATTTGTAAAGAAGAAAGACGGGAGTATGCAACTTTGTATCGACTATAGGGAATTGAACCATGTCACCATCAAGAATAGGTATCCGCTACCTCGCATTAATGACCTGTTTGACCAGTTGCAAGGAGCACAATTCTTTTTAAAGATCGATCTTCGTTCTGGATATCATCAGCTGAAGATTAAAACTGAGGATATTCCAAAGACTGCCTTCAGAATTCGGTACGGGCATTATGAATTCTTAGTCATGTCTTTTGGATTGACTAATGCTCCTGCTGCTTTCATGGATATGATGAACCGTGTATTCAAAGAATATTTAGATCAGTTCGTTGTTGTCTTTATTGATGACATTCTCATCTATTCCAAAAGCCGTGAAGATCATGAGCGCCATTTGAAGCTGGTACTGCAAAGGCTTTGTGAAAATAAGCTATATGCCAAATTGAAGAAATGCGAGTTTTGGCTTGAGAAATTAGCATTTCTTGGGCACGTGGTGTCAAAACATGGAGTATCTGTCGACCCGGCGAAGATTGAAGCCATACAAAGTTGGGAGCAACCGAAGTCGATAACCGAAGTACGTAACTTTCTGGGCTTAGCTGGTTATTATCGGAGATTTGTGGAAGGATTTTCTCGAATCGCTACTCCGTTAACTCAGCTGACTCGGAAAGATACAAAATTCGTATGGAGTGAGGAATGCGAGAAGAGTTTCCAAGAACTCAAGAGGAGACTCATTTCGGCACCTGTTCTGACAATACCATCTGGTTCGGATGGATTTGTTATCTACAGCGATGCGTCAGGCAAAGGGTTAGAATGTGTTCTCATGTAACATGGGAAAGTCATAGCCTATGCTTCACGACAACTCAAAGAATATGAGAGAAATTATCCTACTCATGATTTGGAGTTGGCAGCAGTCGTTTTTGCGTTGAAGATCTGGAGACACTACCTGTATGGGGAGAAAGTGGAGATTTATACAGATTATAAAAGCCTCAAATATTTCTTCACCCAAAAGGAACTCAACATGCGGTAGCGACGTTGGCTCGAGCTGTTGAAAGATTACGATCATACCATCCAATATCATCCTGGAAAAGTAAACGTAGTAGCTGACGCATTGAGTAGAAGATCATATGCGGGTACGAGTGCAATGTTGTTAACACAAAGGCCCATTTTGTATGACTTGCAAAGGATGGAGATAGAGATGAAGGCTCCAAGTACCCACATGATGATATCAAATATACGAGTAGAACCGAATTTAATTGATAAAGTTAAAGCCGCTCAAGCTACGGACATAGAGCTGGTGCGTATGAAGAAGAAAGTGCAAGAAGGTGCTATTCCAGAAGCAAGAATCGATGAAGAAAGAATACTTCGAGTCAACTCTAGACTTTGTGTTCCTAACGATTTTGACTTGAAGCATAGAATAATGATGGAGGCACACAACACACCGTTTGTAATCCATCGTGGGAGTACCAAAATGTATCACGATCTTCGACATACATTTTGGTGGAGCAATATTAAAAGAGAGATCGCGGAGTTTATCTCGAGGTGTTTAACTTGTCAACGTGTAAAGGTGGAGCATCAAGTGCCAAAGGGTCCATTGCAACCACTTGAGATCCCGAAATGGAAGTGGGAACACATTACCATGGATTTCGTTACAGGTCTTCCCAAGGTTTCTCAAGGCATAGATGCGATTTGGGTCATTGTTGATAGATTAACCAAGTCTGCCCATTTTTTGCCTATACGTGAGACTTATTCCCTTGAACGTCTTGCTAGTATGTACGTGAATGAGATTGTGAGATTGCATGGCATGCCAGTATCCATAGTTTCGGATCGTGACCCAAGATTCACTTCACGATTTTGGGTTAGCTTGCAGAAAGTTATGGGCACGGATTTACGATTTAGTTCAGCATACCATCCTCAAACGGACGGGCAATCAGAGAGGACTATTCAAACCCTTAAAGGTCTATTAAGACTCTGTGTTCTAGAATTCAAAGGAAGTTGGGATAAGTACTTGTCACTGGTGGAATTCTCCTACAACAACAGTTATCAGGCAAGTATAGGTATGGCTCCATTTGAAGCCTTATATGGACGAAAGTGTCATTCTCCAGTATGCTGGGACGAGGTGGGTGAAGCAACATTGTTGAGACTAGAATTGGTACGCATAACTACAGAGAAGATCCAAACAATTCGACAACGTATACAAACGGCACAGGATCGACAAAAGAGTTATGCGGATCTTCATCGAAAGGATGTAGAATTCAATATTGGGGATCATGCATTGTTACGTGTTGCACCATGGAAAGGAGTCACAAGATTTGGGAAGAGAAGAAAGCTCAATCCACGATTTGTCGGTCCATTTAAGATTCTTGACCGAATAGAAAATGTGGCTTATAGACTCACATTACCTCCAAGCATGTCTCGTGTTCATAATGTTTTTCACATATATGTGCTTCGTAAATATGTGAAAGACCCGAACCACATAATTGAGTTAGAACCAGATGAGATAGCCGAAGATTTAACGTACGAGGAGGTACCTGTTAAGATCTTGGATAGGAAAGAGCATATTCTACGCACGAAGGTTATACCACAAGTTAAGGTTTTGTGGAGAAACCATGCTATTAAAGAAATGACCTGGGAGTTGGAATCAGAAATGAAAGCGAGGTATCCTCACCTTTTCGAAACACCAGGTACGTACGTCAATTTCGAGGACGAAATTTCATAAGGAGGGGAGGTTGTAACACCCCAACTTATTAATAAATGAAATTAAATTTCCTCTATTTATTATTTTGGAATAGAAAGGGTTAATTTGATTAATATGGTTAGTTATGGGTAAAATGCGCAAATATTTCAAATAAGCAAGTGGTTATAAAATATTCATTTTTGGTCGGTGAATATTCGTTTGGTCGTGGAATATTCTTGCTGTCGGGGAATATTCGTACGATGGCGCAGCCTTGTGTGGGCCCCATAGGAGAAATCGATTGGATAAAGAAAACGACAAGTATAAGTTGTTTATAATTAACGGCGTAGTTGTTACCGTTAATACTGTTAGAATACCTGGTGGTTAAAATACAGTAGCACACGGTATTGCACCAATTATTGATTCTTACGAAGGAAGACACTACTCAATAATTGTTACAGTAGTTACTGTTCAATATTTTATTTTATTGATTCAATAATTGCTGCATTGATATTTTATATTATTGTTGTTTCAATAATTGTCACTGCACAATATTTTCCATTATCAGATCAATAATTCATATTATTTGAATAATATTATTAGATAGCATTATTGGCAATGTCTAGAAAGTTCTGTCTAAGGAGAGGTTTGGTCATCTAATTGCGCGCTAGTAAGGAGAAATTCTTATTGGAAAGCCCCCTCTTTCCTAGGAACGGCCTAGTTGTCATAAATGTGATTCTGTAATATTATTTGTGAATAATTAATTATTGATTCATATGATAAGAAAATATTTATTTTATGTGGATATAAATGAGGGATATATTTTTGTGGTTAAAAATGAAGGAGTTAATGTTGAGATTTTTATCAGTATTTTTGTCGAATTGGAGGTATTAAAAATCAGGGTTTTTGAGATATTTTACGGGGATTATAATTTTTAATCCGACCGTTGGATCGTGGTAATTTTTGGATATGTTATACATATATAAGTTGAGTATATGTCCACAAATTTTGAACCGTTAAAAATGAACGTATGATTTATTATAAATTTTACGAGATGACTGGTTCAGAAATTGTTAAATTTTCGGAGTTTATCATTTTGGTGGAAAATTCTAGAATTGGTGGGTCCCACTCTTGGTTGGTGAAGAAATATGCTGAGATTTTTATTCAAATGTGGTGGGTGGGAATAGTAGCAGGTAAAGTCATCAGGTTGCAGGTTAAGTCTGCTTCGGCGTGCTAATATTTTCCTATAAATAGAGGGCTAAGTTAGAATTAAAAATCACACCAGAATTCATAAGTTTTCTCTCTTTCTCTCTCTAGATTATTGAGTGTATTTTGTGAGTATTTAGATACTTTGAGAGTTTCTATTCATCAGAGCAAGTTTCTTTCAGCCTTATACCGGTATTCCGACCAGAAGTACTGATATTTTGAGGTAAGGGATATTATCTTCTTCTTAAATGATATTTTCTTCAATATCATTATGCCGAAATATTGATATGAGTTTTTATAAAATTTGGAACTTTTTATGTCGGGGTTACTATTCACGTATACGGCACTATTCACGTATACGGTACTATCTTTGATTGTATCCATGTTTTGATCTTTATTTTTGAATTCTGCTTTACAATTGATTATTATGAAGTATTATTGATCTTGGATAAACTGTTATACGAATCCCTACTATTTGTCCTCATGTCTCACTGGATTCGTTTTCTTTAAGATATTTTTTATCATCCTCAGTCCTAAATGATGATACTACTGAATATCTTTGGCCTGTAGTACAAAGATGTATGATTACCTGATGAATATCTTTGGCCTGTAGTGCAAAGATGAACAGGTGTTGAGATGAACATGACCGACTGGTGATACAAATGAATATCTTTGCCCTGTAGTGCAAAGATGAATATTTGGTTAAAGATGATTATTAATTGATGTTACAGGGATAAAATATTGATGATGGACTTTTAAATCTTAGAAGATAGTAGAATTCTTTCTCTACTTGACTCTTCTAATGGTTTGTTGTTTCCGCTGCAGTTGTTGATCTAAAACTTGTTGTCGATTATATTCTATCAGATTTTTCCCTGTTGAATACTAATGATAATTTGTTGTATATTATCTTAGTCATAATATTCTTTACTGGGCTAGTTGAGCTCACCCTTTTCCTTTTTGTTCCATTTTTCTTCTCAGGAGGTGAGAACATAGCAGGATCTAGTCGAGGTATGGAGTGATGGTTCTAGACAGATGTTTTAGCAGTCCTCACTATTTCTATAAAATAGTGTTTGAATAATTGTAATGAGGATTTATTTGAGTGTGGATATTATCCAGAAGAAAATATTTGTATTTAAACTCACAGTATGTGTTGTCGTATTTTGCACGACAATTGTATTATTGAAGTTGTAATTTGCTTTCTGTACCATGTATTTGGCGACTCAGAATGGGTGTTGTATACCTATTTTGGGGGCGTCACAACTTTTATTTCCAAGACCAAGTCATCCTTGCTCCTACACTTGATGCTATAAATAAGGTGAACGAGTATGTGATGTATTTATGGCCAGGTGATGAAGTATCATATCTAAGATGTCCCATGTAAGGTTGATGAAAACTCAAACAGCTATGAAGACATTTACACCCTATAATTTTTGAATAGCATTACATCTTCTGGAATGTCAAACCATAAGATAACGTTGAAGATTGGGGTTCCTGTAATGTTGCTTCAAAATATAGATCAGTGATCTGGTTTGTGCAATGTCACGAGATTAATAGTAACTCAATTGGAAAACATCTGATAGAAGCAAAAGTAATTTCAGTCAGCAATTTTGGACATAAAGTTTTCATACCTCGCTTGGTCTTAACACCGTCAAACATTAGATTACCTTTAAAATTCTAACAAAGACAATTTTCTTTGGTTGTTTACTTTTTCATGACAATTAATAAGAGCCAGGGACAATCTCTCTCACATGTTGGACTGTATCTGTCACATCTAATTTTTAGCCATAACCAATTGTATGTAGTAGTATCAAGTGTTACAAGAAAGAGTGGAGTAAAAATACTAATTTGTGACAAAGATGGACAAACATACAATACTACAAAGAATGTAGTTTTTCAGAAAGTTTTTCATAATTTAATATAGAAAGGTTTGACTGTTTCTGGCTATTATCTTTTTGTTGCTCATTATTAGTGTAAATCCTGATTATTTTATTATTACATCTCATAAAATTTTTACTATAATCTATTTGAATCTTTTTAGGTAAATCTATGATATGCATTTACAAAGCTATCTCGATCGAGCCAAATTCCAGTTACAAAGATAAAAATAAACCGACAAACTCTCAACACTACCCCTTACAAAATTGTTTAGTTTTTATTATACCTTCAACTCGAAATTTTGTTAATACATATACTGAGTAGAGTTTATGTATATTCATTTTTTTGTCTGTGTATATATATTCATGTATAACCATTGAAAAAATTTTAAATAAGAGTATAATAGGTTTGTCTTTTACTTTTTAGATGACAGTATTTGAAATTCTATGTAAGTCCATTTCGTATGTATTTTACACTAATTCTTTTCGTTTTTATTTAATATAGGAGCTAAATTCCTTTATGTTCTGTTAGTTTTCAATCCGACAAACACATGAATTTTTAGTTAAGTGTGAGACTTTTTTTATCTCGGACAATACTATTTCCTATAAAAGAGTTGTGGAAAGATAATTATTTATTTGGTTGATAGTTTAGGTAATGTTGAAATCAACTATTAAGTATGTTTAAATTCTTATATCTCACTATTGTCCAGATTCCTGTCGTAAATATTTATGAGATTGCAACGATTGTTAAAAAGATCAAAACTGGAAGAAGCTTAAATGTGATAATCTTGGTACTTATGGTTCAATGGTAATGTGACAATGAATTTGGTGTATACAGTTCTTGGCAGAGTTAAATTTTTGTTGTCATGCTTCTTGCATTATTTCAGGTGCATCATGGATTTTATCCTGCTTAGCACAACAAAATTTTGCGCCCTACAATTCTAAATATTGTTGAAAGTGCAAATGATGTAAGACCCCGAATTTTATGAAATAAAAGTATTCAATTTTTCTTATAATTACTATTCAGTAAATGGTTAAATTGATAAAAGTTAAAGTTAAGGGTGATATATGATTTTTTTTTTCAAAATACGCAAGTGGTTATAAAATACTCATTTCTATTGGGGAATATTCGTTTGGTCGTGGAATATTCTTTCTGTCGGAGAATATTCGTACGACGGCGCAGCTATTTGTAACTGTCGGATGAAGAAAACGACAAAATTAAGTTTTTACAAATAACGGCGTAGTTGTTACCGTTAACACTGTTGGAATACCCGGTGATTAAAATACAGTAATACGCGTTGTTGTACAGTAGCACACGGTATTGTACATTATTGTTGAATTATTGATTCTTACGTAAGAAGGCACCACTCAATAATTGTTACAGTAATTATTGTTCAATATTTTATTTTATTGATTCAATAATTATCGCGTTGATATTTTATATTATTGTTTTTTCAATAATTGTCACTGCACAATATCTCCATTATCTGATCAATAATTCATATTATTTGAATAATATTATTAGATAATATTATTGGCAATGTCTAGAAATTTCTGTCAAGGAGAGGTTTGGTCACCTAATTGCGCGCCAGTAAGGAGAAATCATTATCGGAAAGCCCCCTCTTTCCTGGGAACGGCCTGGTTGTCATAATTATGATTCTGTAATATTATTTATGAATAATTAATTATTAATTTATATGATGAGAAAAATTTTAATTTTATGTGGATATAGATGGAAAAAATTTTTAAAGTGACAATTGTTGAAAAATGATATTTTATCTTTTTTGATAAAATAATTTATTATTATATTTAATAATATAATAATGATGATAGTTTTACAATAAATGTGGGATATATGAGTATATGAGGAGGAAGAGTATTTTTGTTGCATTAAATGATTAACACATATTTTGTGTGTCGGTAGACCCCATTTCTTGACTGAAATTTGATTATAGCCTGTAAAATCATCCGTTTATGGATTTCGGTCAATTTCTATTTAGAATTTGGAAAAATTTTCTTCTGCAAAGTTGTAGAAAATTGAATTTCCTATAAAAAATCGCGAGATTCGAATTTTCTGATAAAAGGACTATTTTCTATGAATTATTGAAGTTGCGGAAAATAAAATAATTTTTATTAAATTTATAGATGGGACCCACTTTGGTTGGTGTCAATAACATGTGGGCTACTGAAATTTTCCGAATTGAGGGGCTGATGGCTTTCAAAGCATGCGTAGAAAGAATGAGAATAAATAATAATATTTTATTATTTTAGTCTCCTTTGGCGTTCTAGTATTTTCCTATAAATAATAATATTTTATTATTTTAGTCTCCTTTGACGTTCTAGCATTTTCCTATAAATAGGTGCTTATGTTAGAATTGAAAATCACACCAGAAACAAGTTTTCTTTCTCTCTAGATTATCAAGCATATATTTATGAGTATTTAGATACTTTGAGAGTTACTATTCAGTAGAAGTTTCCTTCGACTTTTCATCCGATATTCCAGTCAGAAGTACTGCTCTTTTGAGGTAAGGGATTTTAAGGGTTATTATGTTTTTCAGTTCGTAATTCTTCTGACCTTCAGAAAATTCTGGAAAAAATTAAAATGATATTTTTGATGAGTTTTATTGATTGTGTCCAAAAATGGTGATTTTTGGATGTATAGATTAAGAGTTATGAATTTTACGGGAAAAGACTATTTTAAAAGTAACCGCTTATAACTCCTTGCGGTTAACTCCAAAATTGGTAAATTTTTTATTGGGAGTACATGTATATGATAGAAGTATACTCTGTAAATTTCAAAATTTTTGAATAAAAGTATATTTTATGATAAATGTCTAAATATTCAGCAATTTTAGCCATATGAAAAATAGTAAATGAATTTTAAAAATTCTGAAAAAAATATATGTTCAATATGGGACTATATTCTGCTCAATCCTAGAAAAGAAATATTTTTGGGACTAATTTGATATTTTTTATAAAAATGGACTAGTTATGAGTAAATGAATTAAATATGTTATGCGAAGTAAGAAAATTGGAAAATAGGATTGTATGGCTTGAGAATCTTATATGAGGTATATGCAGATTTTTTATGAGGGTTTTGGCTATTGGTGATGAAATCTTATGAGTTTGATATTTTAAAATGATTAAATGCATTATTTTAGTAAAGTGTAAACAATTAAAATAAATTACTTATAAGTTTAAGAAATGTTATTCTTTCAATATCATTATACCGAAATATTGGTATAAATTTTATTATGGAATTTTTATCTTTTTGTGTTGAGGTTACTATTCATGAGTTGCTATTCATGAGTTAATATTCACGAGTTACTATTCATGAGTTACTATTCAAGACAAAATTGGTTTCTTTTTCTAACCAAATTATAGTTGATTTATGAATATTACTCTTGAAATTAAATCCATATTTTGATCATATTATTTTTATTATCATATATAACATTTTTATAACCCTGATGTTGAAATTCTCTTTCACTTGAGTGTAAAGATGAGTAGATTATTGGTATGATCTTGACTTTAGGTTCTCTTTGGCCAGTAGTGCAAAATTAAATTATTGACTGGTATGATCATGACCATTAAATTTATAATTGAATATCTTTAGCTTAAGTGCAAAGGTGAAATGATGAACATGGTTATAATTATTATTTATATAAATTCTGAAATGATTATATATTTCTTTGAGATATTAATATATTAGGCCTGTAGTGCAAATATGAACTGTTGATGAATATATTTGGCTTGTTGTGCAAATATGAACTGTTGAGAAATATCTTTGGCCTGTAGTGCAAAGATGAATTGTTGATGAATATCTTTGGCCCGTAATGCAAAGATGACCTGTTGTTGAATATCTTTGGCCAGTAGTGCAAAGCTGAACTGGTGGCGAATATCTTTGGGCCGTAGTGCAAAGATGAAGTTATTAGTATGATTATGAATAGGAACTGTGATTTGGTATAACCATGATCTTTGATGTTTCAGGTAAAGACATGTGATGAAAATTATCTTCGTCCTGGGTGCGAAGAGGAATTTAGAATCACAATTATGATTATGAGTTATTCATATGTTTGTGGACCAGAACTGTTGATTGATGTTACAGGGATAAAATATTGTTGGTGGATTTTTAACATGGAGAAGATAATAGACTTTATGGTCTATTTGACTCTTCTAATGGATTGCTCGTTCCACTGCAACTATGGTTGAAATTTTTTATCATCTACCATATGTTCTAAATCTCTGATTTATTACTGTTGAAGGCTATTGATAATTTATTTATCTTTAGTCATGATATTCTTTACTGGGCTAGTTGTGCTCACCCTTCTGTTTCACAATTCCTTTCAGGTAATAAGAGTGTAGCTAGGTCAAGCGGGGGTAACAGGGGAATAGAACGGTGGTCGACATTTAGTAGTTATATTTGGTGAATCAAATAGGGTGAGGCGAACCCAACGTTGGAAGGGTGTTTTGTCACTATCATACAAGATGTCTAATGATATACAATCTCGTGTCATCATAAGACAGAGATGTGCTGATCCACTTGCTGAGTATATTTACGAGCACTACCTATATAATCTTGGTGTTTGTTTGCAGTATAATTCTTAATTAGAGACAGTGGAGATAATAATATGTCAAGAGAAGACTTCTCATTGGGAAGAATATGATAGTAATCTTCTCGTTTTTCTTTGGGGTCTATTGGGTCAACCAAGGATAATTCTGTGGCCATATGATATCTATTATAACCTAGAAGCATGGCCCCCCATGTACGAAGGTTTCCTTGAGCACTTCTCAAAGATTCTAATTTCTAAAACAGTTTTTGACTATACCTTTATGTAAGGTGTCATTATGAGGTGCTGTCCACGGTTGGGACATAAGTCACATTTGGTATATATTTGTATCCAAACTCACAGCATATGTGTTGTTGTATTTTGCATCACAATTGTTGTAATAAAGTTGTCCATGTATTTGGCGACTCAGAATAGGTTGGATGGAATGGACCTATTTTGGAGTTGTCACAAATGAGTTATATGAAAACCTTCAGATTATGGGATAGTGCATTCAATGGGAGGGGCTATGGCTTCATTTTGGGAACTATATCCCACGGTGTTTATATTTATGACTTCTTCATTTATTGCATTCTATTATAAGGATTGTGGCTTTGCATGATTTGTTAAGTACTAGCATCCGGTAAATTATTTTCATCATCATTAATATATTTTTTGGGCATTATGGTAATACTGTGAGTGCCTATACAATTGTCAAAAATCGACAAAAAAACTAATGAGGCAATGTATTCGTTCTTTAACTATAACTTTGTGTTATGTATGACACGATGCTATACTGCTATTATATATACTAAATCACAGTACATGACACAATATATTGACACATGTCCTTTTATAAATTTAACACATGTCCATCCTAATTAATGCTTCTTATTGACTTTGACAAAAATACGCTTGATAATTACTTAGAATATTATATATTGATCACCTTATTTCATGGATATTATCAACAACCACATTATTTTAGGATTCATTAATTAGATAACTCTCTTAGACAACAAACAGATTGGATCAATTTAAACACGATAGGGCCAACTTATTTTTGTAAAAAATTAGTTTTACTTATTTGAAAAGTAAATTTCCTTTCATATTAGACTTTTATTTATTTTACCTACTTTTTATGTGCCTAATAAATTTATTCTATGATTAATTAATTACTTTCATAGTTCCATGCAATTAAAAATTATTTTCATATTCATTTTAAAACTTCAATCTATTAGCTTCTAAAAATTCTTCCAATTATTTGAACCACGCTAATTGATTCTAAAGATATGAAAATTTATTTACTTAACCAATTTATGGAAAACCAATCAAATAATAAATTAAGGAATACTTAAATAATATAAAACTCATCCCAAGATTTATGAAAACAATATTGGTTAGATATATGAAAGATAATAAATCTTCTAAAAACTTATTTTCTAACCAGCTCCATTAATTATTGGAAGTACTAAAAATCAACATTTTAAAATATTTTCATATTTATTATTTTATTCTTTGTGCCAATTACGCGACCAACACTTTTTCATCCAATTGAATCATGCTACTTAAAAAATAAATCCTTGAAGGATTCAATCAACAAAGTAATCGATAACTTTTTATAATTTTTATGGAATATAACATTCAATCAACTTATTACAAATTGATTTATTCTAATAAAGAAGTCATGGTTCTTAAGGAAATGATTCAAACAAAATTCACTAAATAATAGGAACTTTTAATATGAAACGAAATGAATAAAAAATTAATCTTTTTTAACAACTCGGATAGACAACTCATTACCATTTCATTGACCGCTTCTTAAATCATGAAATATGAGCTATTAATTAATTAGACCAATTACAAATTGAATCGGACAGTTTGAAAGTAAGCTTAGGCTCAATTAAGATTTCGATATTTTCATATTTATTTTAATATATCAATTAAATAATTCCATATTATGAACCATTAAGGTTCAAATTTTTCATTATATTTTCATATTAATTTTGAAAGATTAATAGTTTGAATTTATAATTCACTGAATCACTACAAATCTAAATTATTTTGATAATGTCAACTGTTTTGATATTATCCTTTTTAATTTAATTATTATATCCTAAAATCACTATTTTTTAATCTCAAATTAATATTTTTATTTTATAATCCCCTAAATCACTGAAAATCTAAACTGTTTTAATAATGTCAACTTTTCTGATCCTTTCTAATTTAATTATTATCTCTTAAAATCACTATTTTTTTAATCCCAAATTAATATTTTGAATTTATAATATACTAAATCACTATAAATCTAAACTGATTTGGTAATGTCAACTGTTACATAATTACACTAGTTTTTGGATTTTATAATATTATACCTTTTATAATATTATACCATGCATATATATAAGTTCTAACATTACTAACAGTGACAACCCAATAAATCCATTTTTTAGAATTTTATAGTATTATATACCATTTATAATCTTATACCATACATTATCATACATATATATAATCATGCACTAATGTTTATTTTATAAACCCTAAAATTCACTACTTTTCTAAACTGTTACTAATTTAATTATGTTAAAACATAATTATTATATCCTAAAATAATTAATTTTCTAATATTATAACATTCATAATTATATCATACATTATATCATACATATATGGTATAATATTATAATACACGTATATAATAAAATCACTACTTATCTAAACTGTGCAGATATTATCATTACTAATTTAATTATATTACAACATAATATTATACCATTTATAATTATATTTCAAAATAATATTATACAATTTAAAACATTTAAAACAAAATTAAAATAACAAATAATACAAATCATAAGTTACTATGTTGATTTTATAATCCAATAAATCACTACTTTTTCAATCTAAACAATTTTTATATTATCGTAACTTAATTATTATCTTCTAAAATCATTACTTTTTAATCCTACATTATTATTTTAATTTTATAATCCCTTAAATCACTATACATCTAAACTGTTCTAATAATGTTAATTGTTCTAATATTATCATTACTAAATTAATTATTATCTACTAAAATCACTACTTTTTTTAATCCCAGATTAATATTTTAAATGTATAATCCTCTAAATCACTACAAATCTAAACTATTTTGGTAATGTAAACTATTTTGATATTATATTTTCTAATTTAATTATTATCTCTTAAAATTACTACTTTATGATATTATCATTACTGAGCTATTATCATTACTCTCCGTTATTTATCCTAATTTTCTTATCAAATATCCGATCAATCCCCTTGCAGCAATTGTTGATATCACATATCTTAATTTATTGGAAAATTTTGAGAATGACTTTTATTTCTAAGACCAAGCCATCCTTGCTCCTACACTTTGATGCTATAAATAAGGTGAACGAATATGTGATGTATTTATGGCCAGGTGATGAAGTACCATATCTAAGATGTCCTATGTAAGGTTGATGAAAACTCAAACAGCTATGAAGGCATTTACACCCTATAATTTTTGAATAGCATTACATCTTCTGGAATGTCAAACTACAAGATAACGTTGAAGATTGGGGTTCCTGTAATGTTGCTTCAAAATATAGATTAGTGATCTGGTTTGTGCAATGTCACGAGATTAATAGTAACTCAATTGGGAAAACATCTGATAGAAGCAAAAGTAATTTCAGTCAGTAATTTTAGACATAAAGTTTTCATACCTCGCTTGGTCTTAACACAGTCAAACATTAGATTACCTTTAAAATTCCAACAAAGACAATTTCCTTTGGTTGTTTGCTTTTTCATGACAATTAATAAGAGCCAGGGACAATCTCTCTCACATGTTGAACTGTATCTGTCACGTTCAATTTTTAGCCATAACCAATTGTATGTAGCAGTATCAAGAGTTACAAGCAAGAGTGGAGTAAAAATACTAATTTGTGACAAAGATGGACAAACATACAATACTACAAAGAATATAGTTTTCCAGAAAAAATTTCATAATTTAATATAGAAAGGTTTGACTATTTCTGGCTATTATCTTTTTGCTGCTCATTATTAGTGTAAACCCTGATTATTTTATTATTATATCTCATAAAATTTTTACTATAATCTATTTGAATCTTTTTAGGTAAATCTATGATATGCATTTACAAAGCTATCTCGATCGGGCCAAATTCCAGTTGCAAAGATAAAAATAAACCGGCAAACTCTCAACACTACCCCTTACAACATTGTTTAGTTTTTATTATACCTTCAACTCGAAAATTTGTTAATACATGTACTTAGTAGAATTTATGTATATTCATTTTTTTGTCTGTGTATATATATTCATGTATAACCATTGAAAAAATTTTAAATAAGAGTATAATAGGTTTGTCTTTTACTTTTTGGATGACAGTATTTAAAATTCTATGTAAGTCCATTTCGTATGTGTTTTACACTAATTCTTTTCGTTTTTATTTAATATAGGAGCTAAATTCCTTTATGTTCTGTTAGTTTTCAATCCGACACAACACATGAATTTTTAGCTAAGTGTGAGACTTTTTTTATCTCAGGCAATACTAATATCCTATAAAAGAGTTGTGGAAAGATAATTATTTATTTGGTTGATAGTTTAGGCAATGTTGAAATCAACTATTAAGTATGTCTAAATTCTTATATCTCACTATTGTCTTGATTCCTGTCGTAAATATTTATAAGATTACAACAATTGTTAAAAAGATCAAAACTGGAAGAAACTTAAATGTGATAATCCTGGTACCTATGGTTCAATGGTAATGTGACAATGAATTTGGTGTATGCAGTTCTTGGCGGAGTTAAATATTTGTTGTCACGCTTCTTGCATTATTTTAGGTGCATCATGGATTTTATCCTGCTTAGCACAACAAAATTTTGCGCCCTACAATTCTAAATACTGTTGAAAGTGCAAAGGAGTTATATGAAAACCTTCAGATTATGGGACAGTGCATTTAATGGGAGGGGCTATGGCTTCATTTTAGGGACTATATCCCCGGTGTTTATATTTATGACTTCTTCATTTATTGCATTCTATTATATGGATTGTGGATTTGCATAATTTGTTAAGTACTAGCATCCGGTAAATCATTTTCATCATCATTAATATATTTTTTTGGCATTATGGTAATACTGTGAGTGCCTATACAATTGTCAAAAATTGACAAAAAAACTAATGAGACAATGTATTCGTTCTTTAACTATAACTTTGTGTTATGTATGACACGATGCTATACTGATATGTTTTTGGACATGGTGTTTGTTTGATATGAAGATCCAACATAATTATTAATTCTCGTGCTTTTCAGTTTTCACATGTAACATGTGTTTTCCCTTCATGTCTGAGGTCCGAAACTGAGACATTTTTTATTTGTTTTTCCTTTCGTTTGGGTGTTAGAATTCTGGTGCAAATAAGCGTATACGAGACATGGATCTTCAAAATGCATCAAGTACATGTATCAGATATTTGAGGCTTGGTGAGGTTTGTGTAATGTGTAACAGACTTCAAATATACCACTAGCAATCATATCAATATAACAATTCGATGACATTGTGCATGACACTTTTTAAATATTTGTTAGTGCTTTAGAATGAAAGAGTTACCCATTTTTAACCATATTGGTTACATTATAAGCATTTTTATCAAGACATTAATATATATATACACACACACACACAACTGTTATGTAATATTCTAGGGTTTAGTGATCAGATTAATTATATACTTGGATATGTATTTGCGCACAAAATTTTTATGCAATATTATATAACATATGCTATTAAAATTTGATTATCGCACAACAATCTACCATCTTCTTATTATATTTTAATTTATTAATTGCATGTATAAATTTATTATTAACAAAATGAATAATCCCGCCGCAAAGCGCGGGTTTGTATCTAGTTTCTCCTGAATTTAAAGAAAGCATAATGACATTAATTGATTAATTATTATATATCTCCAAAATGCCCGAAAGAAATCAAGTACATGTTGGGTGCCATAAATTCCATCCAATCCGAATTAAAAAATTTAATATTAATTTTTAAAAGTAAATTTAAAATATTTTTAAATTTTAAATTGACATAATTTATTTAATTATGGGGTTATAATTTCTTCATAAATCAGTAATGCTTCTTTTTCATTTATCCTCCCCCTCCTTCTCCCCCTCCCCCTCCCCCTCCCCCTCCCTGTGACACCCCCAAAATAGGTATACAACACCAATTTTGAGTCGTCAAAATACATAGTACAGAAACAACTACAACTTTATTAATACAACATAAAAACTGTGAGTTTAAATATAAATATTGTCATCTAGACAATATCCACACTCAAATAAGTCCTCATTATAATTATTGATATATTATTTTACAAAAATAGTGAGGACTACTAAAATAACTTTCTAGAACCTTTATTCCATACCCCGACTAGTACTTGCTACATTCTCGCCTCCTGAGAAGAAAAATGGAACAAAAAGAAAAATGGTGAGCTCAACTAGCCCAGTAAAGAATATTATGACTAAGATAATATAGAACAAATTATCGTTAGTCTTCAACAGGGAAAAATTATAATAGAATACAATTGACAACATGTTTTAAATCAATATTCGCAGCGGAAATAATAATTCATTAGAAGAGTTAAGTAGATGATGAAATCTACAATCATCTACGAATTAAAAAGTTCATCAACAATATTTTATCCATGTAACATCAATCAATAAACATCTTGAATCAAATATTCATTTTTGCACTACAGGCCAAAGATATTCATCAGTTGGTCATGTTCATCTCAACACCTGTTCATCTTTGCACTACGGGTCAAAGATATTCATCAGAAATCATTCATCTTTGCACTACAGGCAAAAGATATTCAGTAATATCATCATTTAGGACTGAGGATGATGAAAAATATTTTAAAAGAAACGAATCCAGTGAAATAAAATAACAAATATTAAGGATTCGTATTTCGGTTTATCCATGTCCAAAAATACCTCATAAGTAATCATAGTGGAATAAAATTCAAGAATGATCAAAACATGGATACAATCAAAGCTAGTATCGATAATAGATATTTTGGACAAAAAATAAAATTTTAATTTTTCTGTGAATAGTGTCGTATTCGTGAATAGTGCCGTATACGTGAATAGTACCGTATACGTGAATAGTAACCCCGACACAAAAAGTTCCAAATTTAATAAAAATTCAGATCAATATTTCGACATAATGATATTGAAAGAAATAATATTATTTATATAAAAAAATAATATCTCTTACCTCGTAAAAACAGTACTTCTAGTTGAAACACCGGATATATGCTATGACTTGAACTTGCACCGTATAGCAACATTCAAAGTATTAAAATACTCACAAGAATACGCTCAATATATCGAGAAAGAAAGAGAGAGAAAACTTCAGTTTCTTGTGTGATTTTCAATTCTAACCTAAGCACCCTATTTATAGAAAAATGCTTAAAACACCAAAGTAGAAAATTTAATATAATATAAATATATATATACAAATTTCCTAAGTACACCTTTGGAAATTGAAATAAGCCCCTAGCACATGTTAATGATGCTTTCAAAATGTAAAAAACGTTTTTAATAATAAAAATAAATACAACTTCCAAAAATTAATTATTTTAGAACTTCATAACTTCAATAATTCATAATAAATAGCCCTTTTGTCAGAAAAATTCGAACTACATGTCTTTTCTGTAAAAAATTTCATTATCTACAACTTTGCAGAAGAAAATTTTTCCAAATTCTAAACAGAAATTTACCGAAATCCACAAACGGACGATTTTACAGGCTATAATCAAATTTCAGTCAAGAAATGGGGTTCATCGACACACAAAACATGTGTTAATCATTTAATGCAACAAAAATACTCTTCCTCCTCATATACTCATATATCCCACATTCATTGTAAAAATATCATCATTATTATATTATAATAATATAATAAAATATTATTTTATCAGAAAAGATAAAATATCGATTTTCAACAATTGTCACTTTAAAAAAAATTTCTCCATCTATATCCACATAAAATGAATATTTTTTTCATCATATAAATCAATAATTAATTATTCACAAATAATATTACAGAATCACAATACTGACAACCAGGCAGTTCCAGGAAAGAGGGGGCTTTCCAATAAAGATTTTTCTTTACTAGCGCGTAATTAGGTGATCAAACCTCTCCTTAGACAGAACTTTCTAGACATTGCCAATAATGTTATCTAATAATATTATTCAGATAATATGAATTATTGCTCTGATAATGGAAAATACTGTGTAGTGACAATTATTGAAATAACAATAATATAAAATATCAACGCAGCAATTATTGAATCAATAAAATAAAATACTGAATAGTAATTACTGTAACAATTATTGAGTAGTGTCTTCTTACGTAAGAATCAATAATTGGTGCAATACCGTGTGCTACTGTGCAACAACGCGTATTACTGTGCTTTAACCACCGGGTATTCTAACAGTATTAATGGTAACAACTACGCCGTTATTTATAAACTTATACTTGTTGTTTTCTTCATCCAATCACTTTCCGTTATGGGGCCCACAAAAGACTGCGCCGTCGTACGAATATTCCCCGACAAGAAGAATATTTCACGACCAAACGAATATTCCCCGACAGGAAGAATATTTTATAACCACTTGCTTATTTAAAATATTTGCGCATTTTACTCATAACTAACCTCATTAATCAATTCAACCCTTATTATTTCAAAATAATAAATAGAGAAAATTAAATTTTATTTATTAATAATTTGGGGTCTTACACTCCCCCTCACCCTTTCTTAAATAAAAACGTGTCAATATATGCTGATCATTAGATATAAACTCATAAACAAATTATATGCTTTATTTAAAAAAATAAAAATAAAACAAAAGGTTTATTGTAAAAGGTATTCAATAAAAAGCTTGAAATAAGCTTTGGTTAATTTAAATTAATTTGTTAATAATGTCTTCGCAAGACAACTATGACTGATACATATAACCATTAATTGGTTTCAGATTCAATTCTTTGTTACCTAGGTTTTCAGAATCGGATTGTTCATCGAATCAAAAAAAATACTGGGTGAATGGGTCACTGATCCAATCAATGGTTGAACAATTATTGACAAAGTGACGTCATTAATATATAAAAATATATATTATTAGTAATTAATAAAAAAATTAAAAATCTTATTTTTTATGAACTAAAATATAATAAAGGTGAGTTACAATATTAATAAAAGTGGTTAATTTTAATATTAAAAAAATTTTGGTAAAAAAAATAATTAAAAAACCTGGTTAACTAGGTCAATTAACTGAATTTACTGGTTGGACCGCCGGTTGGACCGGTGGTTAACAGACCAATCCGAATTTTGACCAAAACTGAATCATTAGACCAAATCATACTGAAAGGCATACCGATTCCAATTTTTATCGGTCCGATCGATGATCTGGTTCAAATTTAAAACACCGCTTGTTACTTATTTTTCCTTTTGTTGTGGACGTTCATTCCCTTTTATTGTGAGATCTGTATTCTCACGTATAAAGTGTGAGCTATTCTTAGTGTTGCATTGTAATGTTGGCATTAGTATCTACTAGTTGATAGCCCGTGCAATGCACGGGCTAGTTTGTTTTTCGATTGTATACTTTTCTAAAATTAGAATGAGAAAGATTTTTCACCATTATATATTCATCATATATGTACTTCACTATCTTTCCTCTTTTTTGTTTTGATTTCATTTTCCCATTCATTGTAGGGATGAATTCAGATTAAGTATTATTTGTAATTTCAGAATTCACCAACAAAAAAGTTAAATTTCTTCAAAAACTAAAACCAAATTTCATTAAAAAAAGAGAGGAAAATCTCAAAAAAAAATCAATAAAACAAAGGAAATAATCAACAATTACCTTATTTGTTCTCGAAATCGAATAAATCGGATCGAAAAACCCTACAAATTACATCAAAAAATTTCAATAAAACAAAAGAAATAATCATCAATTACCTGATATGTTCCCGAAATCGAATAAATCGGATCGATCGAGCGATTTTGTGCCCACAAAACCAAAATCGAGTGTGGTTCAGGAAAGTGAAGGACAAAGCGATGTCAGATCTGTAACAAAAGAGTAAAATTTAACAGAATATAAAGTCAATAAATTCACATAAACATACGAATATACATATATATAAGTGGAAGAAGTGGAAGAAGGAGAGGGGGAAGTGGAACTCTCTGGAAGTGGAAGTGGAAGTGGAAGTGGAAGAGGAAGAGGAAGAGGGGTGGAACAAAATAAAAAGTAAGGGGAATTGATTTCGTGGGGAAGGGGAAGAAACTGAAGTGAGGAGGAGGGGGAGAAGAGGAAGAGACAACTCGGTGAAATTAATATCAAGTAATGGGTTTCTGTTATGTATTAATGGAGCTATGGATTTCAATTGATTAAACTTGGGTGTGTTAATTGATTGATTTGAAATTAGAAATTAATTGATTTCAAATTAATCTGAAACTATGGATTTCAATTGATTAAAATTGGGTGTGTTGATTTGAAATTAATTGAGTTAACTCTGTTGAAAATTAAGAAATTAATTGAGTTAACTCTGTTAAAAATCAAATTGATTTCAATTGATTAAAATTGGATGTGTTTGGAAGCCAAGTTAACTGTATTAAAAATTAAATTGATTTCAATTGATTAAAATTGGGTGTGTAAAAGATAGGTTGTGATGCCTTTATTGATAAGTATTGATATGGGATAAAAAAGAATTAAGAATAATTTTAAATTATTTTTTTAATCTTATATAGATTAAAGTTCCATGTTAATCGAATTTGAACATAAATATAATCTAACTTTATTATGAAATTTGTGGCTAAGTATATAAATAATTTTCCATAATTATATCGGATATATTAAGATTTGGGGTGAGTTAATAACCTCTAACTTGATACTCCATCCATTTGAATGTAGTCTAAGGGACCACATATACAATGTGACATATATATATATATATATATATATATATATATATATATATATATATATATATATATATATACGGTTCGAATCTTAAGTTCATTCATTATATTCTTATTTTAATTAATATATTTTTTCCGTTATAAAATATAATAACAAAAAAGAATATTTCCGTTTTAAATAATATATAAGCATGCAATATGACTATAATATATAAATGAGTATCTCATTTATCAAGAGGATAAACTTTTTAAATTTACATTTTTAAGAAGTTACTCTTATATATGAGCCACTAATGAGAGAATTAATTAAATAAGTTGTAACCAAATAAAATTAAATTAATGAGACATGAGAGTTAGTATAATAAAGAATAAAATCATATATTTAATTAATTTTCTCGTTTGGTTCTATTGATTTGTTTCAAATAATAATAATAATAGTTTTATAAAGTATTTATTTTACCCTTTTACAAAATTTATTATTTTTATTCTTGATAATTGTATTATTAATTTAATAAGTATAAAAAAGTATACTCATAAAAACATTACTATTAAAAAAGAAAAAGAAAACATGTTCAAAACTCGAGAATTGGTTGAAGTTGATAATCGAACTCCATCTTGGATTGGACCATATTCAAACCTAATTGACCTATTCCTATGACATTTTCAGTTAAGAAAAAACCTTGGTATGATTTATTAGTTATTTTCTTTGATGTTAACTCTCTTAAATCCTTCTCAATAGTTGAATTAATTCCAGATACAAATTTCATGGTGGGTAGAGAGTAAGTGAACTGTTACAAAGATGTGTCAAAATGAGTAATTATTTTAAAATAATTTATTGGTTATTTTTTTTAAAATAAATAAATTATATAGAGATGACTTGTAAAACTGTATTTTACACCATTCAATAACAACATGTTACGCCGATAAATTTAGAAAAAAATCGAGAAATTTAAATTACAAACAAACAAGTTTCACATAAAAAAAAAACACGCAACACGAATATGAAATCTATAAGTCACAATATATCAATTTTAATTATCAGGATAAAATTTTATGGATGATTTCTTTTAGTCTATTAATAGTGCAAAACATGGTTTAGTTAAAAAATATATTCTGATATTCATTTTTTTTAAAAGGCCTATTTTTTTGAAGCCATAAAAGACCTTAAAATGTACTCCCTCCGTTCTTAAAAGATTGTCGTTTAAGGTTAATGCACACAGATTAAGGAATATAATTAATACTTAGCAAAAATACTATACTGCCCTTATTAATTGTCTCAACCAATTATTTCCTTTCCAATGTTTCCTATTCAATTCAACCAATTACTTCTTATTCAATCAATTACTACTTGGATTATAGCATTGAATTGAATAAGAATCATTGGGAAGGGAAGGGAAGAAAACTTTAAATAGGAGAAAACTTTAAATAAGGGTAAAGTAGAGAAAAAATAGCTAATGTGTATTGATAAACTCAAAATAACAATCTTTTTGAAACAAAAATTATTTCTTAAAACGACAATATTTTAAGAACGGAAGGAGTAGCAAATTAAAGAGTTTGCATTTAGAAGGTTCCAAAATAGTGGTCTCGCTCTCTCTGTCTCTCTCTAAGGAAATAGTCTTCAACAAATTCAATAAATAACTCTACTAAACACTACTTATATTTAACTCTTACTAAGATAAGGGTATGGAAAATACGGAGAGAGTTGTCTCCAAAAAACAAATCTCAAGAGAAAATAAATCATGACTCTTTGACTTTAAAAGAAGAAAAAGCCAGTAATTCAGTATTATTAGCACATGACCCATATATAATCCAAATTTTACTTCTTCTTTTTTTAATTTCTAATTTTGGTGTATAATAATAATAGTATACCAAACAATAAAATATAAAAACATGTTTATTTCTAAGAAGAAAAAGCTCCATCCTTTATGTAAAAAGAATTGTTGTAAAGTCTCTAAGAAAAATTAAACAGCCATCAAGAATGATTTTGGAATTTAAGCACATGAGGGTTTTATGCTAATTTTGGGAATAATTAAGCACATGTTTTCTTCTTTTATCGTTTTACACATTTACTTGGAGAAGACTTGTGACTCTACCGTTTAACTTTAATTTTCTAACCAGATATCTTTCTTTTTTTTTTTGCTATATTGACACACACACACACCGACACACACACACCCTCTTTACTGTCACCAAGAATCGAATCCTCAACTTCTTGGATACCATGAGACGAGTTATATCACTGGATACACTCATACACCCCCTTTTTTTTTAATTTGAACACACTCATACACTCTGTCTCGAACTCCAACCTCATAATTAACATGAATCAGGTAATAACACTAGAGCCAAAAGCCTTCGGTGCACTTGTCTTGTCCCTTTTCTCTCATTATTATTGTCCCTCTTATCCGGAATTGGTTAGCATGAAGTTTATTTTAGGATAAGTTGGTCAATTGACAAATAGAGTGTTGACACACATGCGAGACTCTATGTGTGTCAACATTCTATTGGCCAATTGACCAACTTACCAAAAAATAAACTCCATACTAACCGGATCCTTTTTATCCTATTAGTTTACAATATATTGGTTACTAATTTTTGATGCGACATGGTTTGATACGTATAGACTTTAAATATATTGGACAATTTTAGTGTGTGGTGTTTAGTTCTAACGTTGCGTGAGTTAAATAAGTATATTTGAAATTATATACTGTTGTTAGACAAACAACTTATGAAATACATTTTAAATTTCAACAATGCTACTGTCATATAAAAAAAACTCATACAATACTTACATACACACATATGCATATTGTAAGTCTCCGCCTGACATGTGGGATCCACAAATATGTATGTGTGTATATGAGAGCATTATGTGAAATTTTTTTTATGTAATAATAGTATTATTTTTTAAATTTACAAAACATGACGAACAAATACTAAACACAAGACACAAAAAAATTATTAAAATTTAGAAAATTCTATAAATTAAACCTTTTTTATTAAAAAATAAATAAAACACAGAGAAAACACTATTTTATAAAATTTGACTTTTTCAACTCCCTCCCTCCTTTTTAACCTCCCATCATCCACACTTCTTCCCCAAAGGCTCAGACCGTCTCTCTCCTTCTCTCTCACTAAAAATACATATATAGAGAGAGAGAAGAGAGTGGTATATATATATATATAGCAAGAAAAAAGCAAGAAGTATATATAGCTACCAGCTAGGCACATTAGTAAGATCAACCATTTTAGATCAGAATTAACAGAGATCTCTCTAGCTATATATCTACATATCTAGCTAGAATAAAAATGGGAAATAAATCTTACAATCATCACCACCTTCACCACCACAAAAATGCAAGCTCTTCTCCTCCTACTCCCCCTACTAGTACAATTTTCTTGCCATTATTATGCAGAGTATCAATTAAAGATACAGTACTAAATCTCCCAAAATGTCCCAAAAAAGATGACCCTTCTTCCCCAAAAGTCAGCTGCATGGGCCAAGTCAAACGCCGTCACAACAACAAACTCCTCCTCCCCTTCCCTACTCCACCCACGGCCACCACCGCCACCGCCAAAGTCAAATACACAAAGCTCAAGAAAATATTCTCTGGCAAAAGCGTCTTCCTCACCACCACCACCACATCTAGTGTAAGTTGTAGAGGGACTAGTAAAGATCAAATGATTGATAGAAGAAGAACAAGGTCTAAGTGTAAAAGTGGTGATCATGGTCATCATGAGAATGGTGCTGTGGTTGTTCCGTTGAATCTCGCCGAGTTGGATCCGCCGTTGCCGGTGGTCAAGAAGGTGCAGCAACCGCCGTGCGGTGGTGTTGGTGGAGAAGAAGGGGTGAGTTTATGGAAGAGGAGATCTGGTGGGGAAGGACTTAAAGGTTTACAGATTCAACAATTTCAGTTACCCAACAAAACAAGTCAGTTTTCTCAATCAATCACCGATTGAGAAAAAAAAATATTGTAAATGGATTCTTTATTTCCATAATATTGTATAGATTTTTCTTCTTTTTTTTTCTCTTTATTTGAAGAAAATTATTTTTTTTCTACTAGGAAAAGTTAATATTATTACAATATTTTACTTGGTCTTATTCATTATTTCTGTGATAGGAGAATTGGATCCTATTAGAGTGAAAATTCATGGTAGTATGTTCTGCACCTTTTTATTACATTGGTTATAAAAAAAATATTATATTGATCAATTTTATAGTTTTTTATTACATTGATTAATGTAATATTTTTTTTTAACAAATATAATAAAAAGTTATAATATCTTATTAGGGTGAAGATGATGCCAACTTCTCCCTAATCAAATCCTTCTTGTGAAACTATTAATTTTTCTGGTAAAAATATATAGTAATTCAAGTCTATCTTTAGACTTTTACCAATTTTGGTAATAAGTGGTAATTTAATTTAGACTTCAGTTAGTTTAAATTGAAATGTTTATTTGAACAGTCTTTAAAAATAAATAACATCTGAATTACTAAGAGTTACAATCATATAGTAATACTTGTATAACAAACGTGATTTAAAAAGAAACTGTCTATTATATCAATACAATTTAAACTTGAGTATTTCTAAGAGGATAGTATGTTTTAATTAAGAGCTTTTTTATGGGACATAAAAATTGGATATATGTATTTGAATTTTACTTATTTATATTTTTATCCTTTATTAAAATCAAAACATAAATAAATAAAATTTAAATATATTTATATCCAATTTTTATACTCAATTTTTGTGTAATTAATCATTAGTTACAAGCGGCACACCAATAAAGACTAGTAATGAATTCTAAGTTCTCTTTCTGCATTTTGAACAAGTGATACGATGAGGTTCCAAATTAAAACGGCTAAGGATTTTAGTGTAGACTTGGTCAAAATTCTAAATTGTCGGAAGTTTAGCAATGGATGCATATAAATATTTAAATGAATTCATAAATCAACTTTTTGTTATAAAATATAACTAAAATCAAATACAAAGATGATTAGAGAAAAGAGAGTATTTGTATAATATTTTGTATATCACTCAGTTACTGTACAATTGTTTTATTTATAAAAATAAGAACATCAATACTACTAAGAAGGTACAAAACTCAAGAGTCATAAGTTTCAAAACTCAATGGACATGGAAGTTACATGTATCTAGACATCCATAATATTATGAATTTAGACATACATAATTTTTTATAATACTCCCCCTTGGATGTCTATTATATAGCTATACGCATTGAAAACTGCTTCTTTAAAAACCTTACCAGGAAAAATTCAATGGGAAAAAAACCTTGGTTAAGGAAAAAAGAGTGCAGCGCATATTAGCTCCCCCTCATGAATGTATCCTTAAGTCTTTTAGTTGTTGCATTCCAATATTGCGACGCAATCCTTCAAACGTTGCAGTTGGTAATGTTTTGGTGAACAAATCTGCTAGATTATCTTTTGAGCGAATTTGTTGAACATCAATGTCTCTACACTTATCAAGTTCATGTGTGGAAAAGAATTTCGGTGAGATGTGATTTGTTCTATCTCCTTTGATGTATCCTCCTTTTAATTGAGCTATACATGCAACATTGTCTTCATATAGAATGGTTGAAGTTCCTTTGTTGGAGGATAAATCGCATGTTTCACGAATATGTTGAGTCATTGATCTCAACCACACATATTCTCGACTTGCTTCATCGATTGCAAGTATTTCAGCATGATTTGATGAAGTGGCAACTAATGTTTGCTTTGTAGATCTCCATGATATAGCAGTATCACCACACATAAATAGATAACATGTTTGAGATCGACCTTTATGTGGATCAAATAGATATTCTGCATCAGCATATCCAACTAATTTATGATTATCATTATTTGAATAAAATAAGCCCATATCCATAGTTCCTCGTAGATAACGAAAAATATGTTTAACCTCATTCTAATGTCTCCAGGTAGGAGAAGAGCTATATCTTGCTAACAAATTCATAGAGAATGTTATATCAGGTCGTGTATTATCAGCAAGATACATTAACGCACCAATTGCACTGAGGTATGGTACTTCAGGACCAAGTAATTCTTTATTATCCTCACGATGTCTAAAAGGGTCCTTTTTCACATCAAGTGATCTAACAACCATTGGTGTACTTAATGGATGAGCTTTATCCATATAAAATCTGTTAAGGACCTTCTCTTTGTAAGTTGACTGATGAATGAGAATTTCATCTGCTAAATGCTCGATTTACAGGCCGAGACAAAATTTTGTTTTTCCTAAATCTTTCATCTCAAATTCTACTTTAAATAATTCATTGTCTTTGGTATCTCTCCATGAGTTCCAATAATATTTAAATCATCAACATACATAGCAATGATAGCAAAATCGAATTCCGACTTCTTTATAAAAATACATGGGCATATAGGGTTATTATTATACCCTTCTTTCAATAAATATTCACTAAGACGATTGTACCACATGCGTCCTGATTGATTTAACCCATATAGGGACCTTTGCAACTTGATTGAATAAACATCTCGGGGATTTGAATTATATGCTTCAGGCATTTTAAATCCTTCAGGGATTTTCATATAAACATCATTATCAATTGACCCATATAAATAGGCTGTAACAACATCCATTAGACACATATCTAGTTTTTCATGAGTTGCCAAGCTAATAAGATACTGCAATGTAATTGCATCTACCACATGAGAATATGTTTAATCGTAATCAATGTCAGGTTTTTGTGAAAACCCTTGTGCCACAAGTCGTGTTTTATATCTTACGATTTCATTTTTCTCATTTCTTTTTCACACAAATACCCATTTGTATCCAACTGGCTTTACTTCTTTGGGTGTTTGGACTACAGGTCCAAAAACTTCATGTTTTGCAAGTGAATTTAATTATGCCTGTATTGCTTCTTTCCATTTTGGCCAATCATTTCTGCGTCTACATTCTTCGATAGAATTAGGCTCAAAATCCTCGTTTTCATTAATGATATCAAATGATATATTATATGAAAAACTGTTGTCAACAACTATCTCACTTCGGTTCCATCTTTTCTTTGTAGAGATATAACTTATCGAGATCTCATCATTTTTATTGTTTTCAGGTACCTGAACCTCTTCTGGGGTTTTATGATTAGTTATGTCTATATCCTCATGAATATTTTCCTCCTCAATAATGCCAACTTATTTATTTACTTCTTTTCTTTTTCGAGGATTTTTGTCTTTCGAACCGATTAGTCTACCACGCTTCTGGCGTGCCTTAGACTCATTTGCTACAATTTTTGCGGATTGTCCTATTGGGACTTCAATCCGAGTTGGAGCATTTACAGCTGGTATATGAGATTTGGTTACTCCTTTTGAGTTAGTGAATGCATTCGGTAGCTGATTTGCTATATTTTGCAAACGAAGTATCTTTTGAACTTCTTGTTCACATTGTTTTGTACGAGGATCAAAATTTAATAATGACAATGCATTCCAAGTTATATCTTTTTCTAGCTGTTTAATTTCTCCCCCTAATGTTAGGAACATAGTTCCATCAAAATGACAGTTGGCAAATCGTGCCGTAAATAAATCACCTGTTAAGGGTTCAAGATATTTAATTATTGATGGGGACTCAAACCCAATATATATTTCCAGCCTCCTTTGAGGACCCATCTTTGTGCGTTGTGGAGGATAAATTAGAACATACACCACACAACGAAATATTCTTAGATGAGAAATATCTGGCTCATGACCAAAAATCAATTGTAATGGGGAGAATTTATGATATGATCGATGTTGGCCTAATGCGAATAAGTGTTGCTGCATGTAAAATAGCGTGCCCCCAAACAGAGACAGAAAGTTTTGTTCTCATGAGCAATGGTCTTGCAATTAACTAAAGACGTTTAATAAATGATTCAGCAAGACCATTCTGAGTATGAACATGGGCAACATGATATTCATTATTTATGCCAAGAGACATATAATAATCATTAAATGTTTGGGATGTGAATTCACCAGCATTATCAAGACGAATAGTCTTGATTGTATGGTCCGAAAATTATGCTCGTAATCTAATAATTTGAGCAAGTAATCTCGCAAACGCCAGGTTGCGAGTTGATAATAAGCACACATGTGACCATCTTGTAGATGCATCTATTAAAACCATAAAATATCTAAATGGTCCACTTGGTGGGTGAATAGGCCCATAAATATCTCCTTGAATACGTTCTAGAAACCTTGGAGATTCAATCCCAACTTTAGCTGGTGATGGTGTAATGACCAATTTGCCTTGAGAACAAGCAACACATATGAGAATTCCTTAAATTGAAAAATCTTCTAGTTCTTTAATGGATGGCCATGTGAATTCTCAATAATTCTTTGCATCATTATTGATCTAGGATGACCCAACCGGTCATGCCAAATAATAAAATTATTTAGTTCATTGAACTTCTGGTTCATTATTGCATTGACTTCAATTGTACTAATACTTGTATAGTACAAACCTGAAGATAAAACGGGTAAATTTTTTAATATTTGTTTTCCAGTAGTGACATTTAATATAATGTAAAGATATTCAATACCATTTTTATTGGTTGTCTCAATATGGTACCCGTTAAGTCGTATATATTTAAAACTTAGCAGATTCCTTCTTGATTTAGTGGAAAATAAAGCATTATCAATAATAAATTTTGTTCCACTAGGAAGCATTATATTGGCTCTTCCAGAGCCTTCAATCAAGTCTGTTGAACCTGATATTGTATTCACTTTTGCTTTCATCATTCTTAGATTTAAAAAATATTGCTTATGTCTGAGAATGGTATGTGTCGTTGCACTATCTGCTAAGCATATATCTCCACCATTGATATTAGGCTCATGTATAGTATGACGCATATCCATATTTTCTTCATAAAAGAAATAAATATATAATAAGTTCATAATAATAACATATTATATATATAGAGAGAGAGAGAGAGAAAGAGTTATACCTTCTCCTTCAAATCAACTATGATTATCTTTTTCAAGACGAAAATAATAAGCAATTCGTGCTGATAACGTGTTATAAAATATAACTAAAATCAAGTACAAAGATGATTAGAGAAAAGAGAGTATTTGCATAATATTTTGTATATCACTCAATCACTTTACAATTGTCTTATTTATAGAAATAAGAACATCAATACTACTAGAAAGTTATAAAACTCAAGAGTCTTAAGTTTCAAAACTCAATGGACATGAGAGTTACATGTATCTAGACATCTATAATATTATGAATCTAGACATACATAATTTTTTATAACACTTTTTTATTTTTTAGAATTTGTAATTAATTTTTAAAAATCAAAATATGTAAGACCCCAACTTTTATAAATAAAGATGAATTTTCTATAAATATCATTTTTGAATATTATGGAGTTAATTTGATATAATGTTATAGTTGTGGGTAGTATTTATAAATTTTACAAAGTACGCAAGTTGTTATATAATATTCGATTGGTCGGGGAATATTCATTTTAACATAGAATATTCGTACAATGGCACAATCATTGGTGGACCCCACAACGGAATTATTGTCGGATTGAGAAAACGACAAAAATATTTTATTAAAAATAACGGCGGAAGTTTTACCATTAATATTGTTGAACTACTCGGTAGTAAAAGTACAGTAACACGTGTGGTTGCATAGTAGCACACGGTATTGATTATTAATGCTTATGTGAGAAGTCACTCAGTTTGATTCAATTATTGTCAGTTAATAATATGAATTATTTAGCGATAATGAAGTTTTGTTTTATTCGTATTATTAACGTAATAAAACAGAAACATCTTTTTATATAAAACAGAATACTTTATTAAAGTAATTCTATAAATAGAATATATTATATTTTATTTAAAAGATTTTTCTTTAAATATGGACCGTCAGATTAAAGTAATCAATCTGGACCGTTCATGGATTAGTTACTATGCATTCTATTTTTCTATAAATAGCAGCTCATTCCTTCATTATTTCTTACAAATTCACTAAACTCTAGAGAGAGAAAATATAGAGAGAGAGAAGAAAAGTATTCTGCTACTTAACTACTTCCTTATTTCAGTTCTTCTTTAAAACGGTAAGGGGTGTTATTCTTTCTTATTCATGAAGAAAACTTTTGTTATTCCATTTTTTATTATTCTTTTGGAATAACCTGTATACGCGGTCTACCCTATACTTGGTGACATTCTTCTTTTATTCTGTTGGAACATCCTGTTTGTGTGTTTTACACCGGACCTGGTTCCATTTTTATTATTATTCTGTTGGAACATCCTGTCTGTGTGTTTTACACCGGACCTAGTTTCGTCTTGTTATTTTTCTATTGGAATATCCTATCTGTGTGTTTTACACCGGACCTGGTTCCATTATTTATTATTCTGTCGGAATATCCTGTCTGTGCGTTTACGCCGGACCTGGTTCCATTATTTATTATTCTGTTAGAATAACCTGTCTGTGCGGTCTATCGGATGCCGGGTGATTTCTTTTGTTATTCCATTCTTTATTATACTCAGTTGGTTAAGTTTTAACTTCTATACTCCATGAAATTAGTGGAATATCCTTGATAATTGCGTTTCATCCAGTATCTTTTCATGAAAATATTATTCTAAACATTCTTAAATTTTACTCCACAAAGCAGTATCATGTTGACAATTTGGACGTTGTTAATTCTTGGATAAATTAATTCTTGAACTTGTTTTATTGAATTCTTATATCATTGTCATCATCCTCATGTTTATAAAATGTTGAAAGTCATCTGTGGCCTGTAGTGCATAGATGTACTTCATGACCAGGGATTATTCGGTATAATCATGACCGTAATGTCACAAATGATGTGGTAAAAGTCCTCATTGGCCCGTAGTGCATTGATGGACAGTTGTTGGCATGATCATGATCATTAATGAATACACAAATATTCTTGGCCCGTAGTGCATGGATAATTGTGGTCGTGATTCTAAAGAATATCCTTGGCCGTAGTGCAGGGGTGATTCGATGATGTGAATTATTTTGTTAAGCTGAGTCCCAGCGATAACAGTGTTGAAAAACCTTTTAAATCGTAGAAGATAGTAGATTTTATTCTCTACTTGACTCTTTTAATGGATTGCTTGTTCCGCTGCAGTTAAACTTGATGTTCGTTATATTTTATCAGTTTAATATTGTTGAAGGCTAATGATAATTTATTCTGCATTATCTTAGTCATAATATTTCTTACTGGGCTAGTTGAGCTCACCCTTTCTATCACTGTTCTCTTCAGGAAATGAGAATATAGCTAGGACGAGTCGGGGAACGGAGTGATGGACCAGATGATAGTATTAGTAGTCCTCACTATTCTGTTAAATAGTGTGGCAATAATTATAATGAGGACTCTTTTTGAGTTTGTATAGTCTCTAGTAGAAAATAATTGTATTCAAACTCACAGTTATGTTTTGTCGTATTGTACACGACAGTTGTATTAGTAAGTTGTATTTGTATTCTGTACCATGTATCTGACGACCCAAGATGGGTGATGTATACCTAATTTTTGGGGCGTCACAGTTGGTATCAGAGCTTAGGGATATGATCCCTGGCTAAGATGTGAGAATAGAACTAGGAGGGGAGAGACGGGGAATTCCTTCACTAGTATGACCTACCTAAGTTTATTTGAATGGTATTTAATTGGTCGGTCAGAATATAAGGATAATATATGACATATCAATTAACTTTTGTTTTGTGGCAGTATCTGAAAATGGCATCCGAGAATGTTGAGAATAGCAATGGAGCACAGGCGACTGTTGATTCATCACATATCAATAATCGGGATAATGTGCATCAGGAAGGCGACAATCCTCATGCAAACAACAATACTAACCAAATGATGAAGATGAAATGTTCAGAAGCTTTATGCAGTTCATGCAACAGCAGGCGAGAGCGGCTCCTGTTCAAAATGTAGGTGGAAACACTGAAAACTCTCGAACGGCCACCGCTAAACAGTTCAAGGAGCTGGGACCACCGGAGTTTAAGGGAGAGCCAAAACCACTTATAACGGAAATATGGATAAAGCAGATCATCAAGATATTTGATGTCTTGGGATGCTCTGAGGAGCAAAAGGTTCCCTTTGCCGCCTTTATGTTGCGAGGAGAGGCAGATTACTGGTGGAAATTGATTAAGTGTACTTAACCTGCCGCACTGAAGATGTCTTGGGAGAAGTTCCAAGAGTTGTTCAATGACAAATACTTTCCCGAAAGTGTTCGTCACATGAAGGAGGTGGAGTTCATCAAACTAGAGCAGAATAATATGACCGTGTCGCAGTATGAGGCTAAATTTGCTGAGTTGTCCCGGTTTACGTCCCACTTAGTGGATAATGACGAGCGAATGACGCGAATGTTTTTGCGAGGTTTGAAACCTGAGATACGTCAACATCTTATTTCTCATAAACTGTGATTGTATTCAGATGTTGTGAATAGGGCTCAGTTAGTGGAGCACGATAATGAGTCAACGAAACCAAAAGAGAGCAGTCGGTAAAATGATAATACTAGTGAGAGCAGTCATCGAAGCGGTGACAACAAGCGTGGAGGGAATCAACAGGCCAGAAATGGTAACCACTTCGGTGGTAATCAGGACCAAAATAATAAGAATGGTCATTTCTAGAAGAGAAGATTCAACAATGATGGAAAGACGTCAGCACCAGCACCCGTTGTTAAGGAAGGAGAACGACCACCTATCATATGTTTCAAATGCGGAGGGGAGGGGCACATCAGTCCAAACTGCGCGATGTCATCTAAAGCATGTTATAATTGTGGAAGAGAAGGTCATTTAGCTCGATTTTGTCGTTTACCAAAAACAAGTTCAGGCATGATGGAGACACCAAAGGCCATCCCAGAAAAGTCAAAATCGGTAGTGCAAGGGAGAGCATTTGTTGTGACCTCCCAGAAAGTAAGGAACCCGAATGAGGTCATCACGGGTAAGCTTATCATAAACTCTAACGAAGTCTATACTTTATTTGATACCGGTTCTACCCATTCTTTTATTTCTCCTACTTGCGCTCATCGATTAAATTTGACTCCGGAGAAATTAGACTTTGACTTATCTGTTGAAACTCCATTGGGAGAAACCTTCATTACATCCACGGTTTATAAGTCTTGTTTGGTTCAAGTTGGTACCCACACATTACCTGTCGATCTTATTTCATTAAAAATACTTGCATTTGACGTGATTTTAGAGATTGATTGGTTAACTACTCATCATGCAAAAATTGATTATTTTCGTAAGGTTGTTAGCTTTCATATTCCTAATCGACCTATTATGCGAATTCAAGCAACCAAACCATTAAAATCAATCGCTGTCATCTCAAACCATAAAGCTATTCGTTTATTGAAAAACGGATGTCAAGCTTTCTTAGCTCATGTCACGGATCTAAACAAAAATACGTCAGTTTTGAATGATATTTCTATTGTTAATAAATTTCCTGACGTATTCCCTGAAGAACTTCCTGACCTACCCCCAGAGCGTGAAATTAAATTTTGTATCGACCTTGAACCCGGTACAAAACCCATTTCCAAAGTCCCATATCGAATGGCTCCTATTGAACTTCAGGAGTTAAAGATCCAACTGCAGGAATTGTTAGACATTGGCTTTATTCGTCCTAGTACTTCTCCTTGGGGTGCTCCTGTTCTATTCGTGAAGAAAAAAGATGGAAGTATGCGACTTTGTATTGATTATCGGGAGTTGAATCATGTCACCATAAAAAATAGGTACCCATTACCACGTATTGATGACCTGTTTGACCAATTACAAGGAGCAAAATTCTTTTCAAAGATCAATCTTCGTTCTGGATATCATCAACTGAAGGTTTGAACTGAGGATATTCCAAAGACGGCTTTCAGAACTCGGTACGGGCATTATGAATTCCTAGTCATGTCCTTTGGATTGACTAATGCTCCTGCTGCCTTCATGGGTATGATGAACCGGGTATTCAAGGAATATTTGGATTACTTTGTGGTCGTCTTTATTGATGACATCCTTATTTATTCCAAAAGCCGTGAAGATCATGAGCAACACTTGAGGCTGGTACTCTAAAATCTTCGTGAATACAAGCTTTATGCCAAGTTAAATAAATGCGAGTTCTGGCTGGAGGAGGTAGCATTCCTTGGGCACGTAGTATCAAGTCGTGGAATATCTGTTGACCCGGCAAAGATTGAAGCTATTCAAAGCTGGAAGCAACCTAAATCAGTGACCGAAGTACGTAGCTTTCTTGGTTTAGCTGGTTATTATCGGAGATTCGTGGAAGGATTTTCTAGAATCGCTACTCCATTAACTCAGCTGACTCGGAAAGATACAAAGTTCGGTTGGAGCGAAGAATGTGAGAAGAGTTTTCAAGAATATGAGAAGAGTTTTCAAGAACTCAAGAGGAGACTCATTTCAGCACCTGTTCTAACAATACCATCTGGCTCGAAAGGATTTATTATCTACAGTGATGCTTCGAGTAAAGGGTTGGGATGCGTTCTCATGCAACACCGAAAAGTCATAACCTATGCATCAAGACAACTCAAGGAATATGAGAGGAATTATCCTACTCATGATCTAGAGTTGGCAGCTGTTGTCTTTGCACTTAAAATTTGGAGGCATTACTTGTATGGGGAGAAGGTGGAGATCTTTACGGATCATAAAAACCTCAAATATTTCTTCACTCAAAAGGAACTCAACATGCGACAACGACGTTGGCTTGAACTGTTGAAAGATTATGATCATAACATTCAATACCATCCTGGAAAAGCGAACGTGGTAGCTGACGCATTGAGTAAAAGATCATATGCAAGTACGAGTGCGATATTGTCAACACAAAGACCCATTTTGTGTGACTTGCAAAGGATGGAGATAGAGTTAAAGACTCAAGGGACCCATGTGATGATGGCGAATATACGAGTAGAACCAACTTTAATCGATAGAGTTAAAGCTACTCAAGCTACAGACCTGGAGCTGATGCGTACGAGGAAGAAAGTGTAAGAAGGTGCTATGCCGGAAGCAAGAATCGATGAAGAAGGAATACTTCGAGTCAACTTCAGACTTTGTGTTCCTAACAATCCTGATTTAAAGTATGAAATCATGATGGAGACACACAACACACCGTTTGCAATCAATCCTGGGAGTACCAAAATGTATCATGATCTTCGTCATACATTTTGGTGGAGCAATATGAAGCGAGAGATAGCACTGTTTATCTCAAAGTGTCTAACTTGTCAACGAGTCAAAGCGGAGCATCAAGTACCAAAAGGTCCATTGCAACCACTTAAAATTTCAGAATGGAAGTGGGAGCACATTACCATGGATTTCGTTATCGGTCTTCCTAAGGTTTCTCAAGGTATAGATGCGATTTGGGTCATTGTTAATAGATTGACCAAGTCTGCTCATTTTTTATCGATACGAGAAACTTATACACTTGAACGTCTTGCTCGTATGTACATAAATGAGATTGTAAGACTGCATGGTATGCCAGTATCCATAGTTTCTGATCGAGACCCAAGATTCACTTCACGATTTTGGGTTGGGACATGTTCTTACCATTGGTGGAGTTTTCCTACAACAACAGTTATCAAGCAAGTATTGGCATGGCTCCATTCGAAGCATTGTATGGAAGAAAATGTTGTTCTCCAGTATGCTGGGATGAGGTGGGTGAAGCAACGTTGTTGGGACTGAAGTTGGTACGTATGACTACAGAAAAGATTCAAGCGATCCGACAACGTATAAAAACCTCACAAGATCGACAAAAGAGTTATGCTGATCTTCATCGAAAGGACGTGGAATTTGATATAGGAGATCATGTGTTCTTACGTGTTGCTCCATGGAAAGGAGTTACGAGATTTGAAAAGAGAGGAAAGCTCAATCCTCGATTCATCGGTCCATTTTTAATCCTCGATCGAGTAGGAACTGTGGCTTATAGACTCGCTTTACCGCCAAGTATGTCTCGTGTTCATAACGTTTTTCACATATCCATGTTGCGTAAATATGTGAAAGACCCGAACCACATTATTGAGTTAGAACCAGACGAAATAGCGGAGGATTTGACGTATGAAGAAGTTCCTGTTCAAATCTTGGATAAGAAGGAACATATTCTACGCTCCAAGGTTATATCTCAAGTCAAAGTTTTGTGGAGAAATCACGATGTTGAGGAAATGACTTGGGAGTTAAAATCTGAAATGAAGTCAAGGTATCCTTACCTCTTCGACATACCAGGTACGTACCCTAATTTCGAGGGCGAAATTTCATAAGAAGGGGAGGTTGTAAGACCCCAATTTTTATAAATAAAGATGAATTTTCTATAAATATCATTTTTGAATATTATGGAGTTAATTTGATATAATGTTATAGTTGTGGGTAATATTTATAAATTTTACAAAGTACGCAAGTTGTTATATAATATTCGATTGGTCGGAGAATATTCGTTTTAACAGAGAATATTCGTACAACGGCACAATCATTGGTGGACCCCACAACGAAATTATTGTCGGATTGAGAAAACGACAAAAATATTTTATTAAAAATAACGGCGGAAGTTTTACCATTGATACTGTTGAACTACTCGGTAGTAAAAGTACAGTAATACGTGTGGTTGCATAGTAGCACACGGTATTGATTATTAATGCTTATGTGAGAAGTCACTCAGTTTGATTCAATTATTGTCAGTTAATAATATGAATTATTTAGCGATAATGAAGTTTTGTTTTATTCGTATTATTAACGTAATAAAACAGAAACATCTTTTTATATAAAACAGAATACTTTATTAAAGTTATTCTATAAATAGAATATATTATATTTTATTTAAAAGATTTTTCTTTAAATATGAACCGTCAGATTAAAGTAATCAATCTGGACCGTTCATGGATTAGTTACTATGCATTCTATTTTTCTATAAATAGCAGCTCATTCCTTCATTATTTCTTACGAATTCACTGAACTCTAGAGAGAGAAACTATAGAGAGAAACTATAGAGAGAGAGAAGAAAAGTATTCTGCTACTTAACTACTTCCTTATTTCAGTTCTTCTTTAAAACGGTAAGGGGTGTTATTCTTTCTTATTCATGAAGAGAACTTTTGTTATTCCATTTCTTATTATTCTGTTGGAATAACCTGTATACGCGGTCTACCCTATACTTGGTGACATTCTTCTATTATTCTGTTGGAACATCCTGTCTGTGTGTTTTACACCAGACCTAGTTCCGTCTTGTTATTATTCTATTGGAACATCCTGTTTGTGTGTTGTACACCGGACCTGGTTCTATTATTTATTATTCTGTCGGAATATCCTGTCTGTGCGTTTAAGTCGGACCTGGTTCCATTATTTATTATTCTGTCGGAATATCCTGTCTGTGCGTTTACGCCGGACCTGGTTCCATTATTTATTATTATGTTAGAATAACCTGTATGTGCGGTCTATCGCATGCCGGGTGATTTCTTTTGTTATTCCATTCTTTATTATACTCAGTTGGTTAAGTTTTAACTTCTATACTCCATGAAATTAGTGGAATATCCTTGATAATTGCGTTTCATCCAATATCTTTTCATGAAAATATTATTCTAAGCATTCTTGAATTTTACTCCACAAAGCAGTATCATGTTGACAATTTGGACGTTGTTAATTCTTGGATAAATTAATTCTTGAACTTGTTTTATTGAATTCTTATATCATTGTCATCATCCTCATGTTTATAAAATGTTGAAAGTCATCTGTGGCCTGTAGTGCATAGATGAACTTGATATGATTATGACCAGGGATTATTCGGTATAATCATGACCGTAATGTCACAAATGATGTGGTAAAAGTCCTCATTGGCCCGTAGTGCATTGATGGATAGTTGTTGGCATGATCATGACCATTAATGAATACATAAATATTCTTGGCCCGTAGTGCATGGATAATTGTGGTCGTGATACTAAAGAATATCCTTGGCCGTAGTGCAGGGGTGATTCGATGATGTGGATTATTTTGTTAAGCTGAGTCCTAGCGATAACAGTGTTGAAAACCTTTTAAATCATAGAAGATAGTAGATTTTATTCTCTACTTGACTCTTTTAATGGATTGCTTGTTCCGCTGCAGTTAAACTTGATGTTCGTTATATTTTATCAGTTTAATATTGTTGAAGGCTAATGATAATTTATTCTGTATTATCTTAGTTATAATATTTCTTACTGAGCTAGTTAAGCTCACCCTTTCTATCACTGTTCTCTTCAAAAAATGAGAATATAGCTGAGACGAGTCGGGGAACGGAGTGATGGACCAGATGATAGTATTAGTAGTCCTCACTATTCTGTTAAATAGTGTGACAATAATTGTAATGAGGACTCCTTTTGAGTTTGTATAGTCTCTAGTAGACAATAATTGTATTCAAACTCACAGTTATGTTTTGTCGTATTGTACACGACAGTTATATTAGTAAGTTATATTTATATTATGTACCATGTATCTGACGATCCAAGATGGGTGATGTATACCTAATTTTTGAGGCGTCACAAAATATATCTATAATTTTGCAAAATAATTGTGTAATCTAATATAGAGTAAAATATAAAAGTGACCACTATACTCTCAGGTCATGTTTGTTTGTAAGGATTATAATTTCGGGATTATAATACATGAGATTATAATTCCAAGACTATTAATTCTAGGATTAAATAATTCTAGTCATATGTTTGTTTTTTATGAGATTATTCATGGGATAACTTAAAATAATCTCATGTTATGTTTATTTTTTTTAGGATTAATTAAAGTATTGGATTAAAAAATATCGTTTGGACTATTATACCCTTACCAATAATAACATATTTTAAACTTATTTATACATCAAAAAAATAATATTTACTAATTATATATACACCCCCACGCTCACCCCTACCCCCCACCCCACCCTCACCCTCACCTCAAAAAAATAATATTTTCTGATTATGTATACACTCCCATGCACTCCCACCCCAAAAAAAATAATATACTTTGTAAGTAGGAGATTGAAAGTAGTATGCATACAAGCATGTATGATGTTAAAGTATATACTTTGTAATCAATCTTATTTATTTATTAATAAAAGAATTATTTGTTAAAGGCATTTATTATCTACATGGTGTTGTTTTAATAATATGTGATAAACCATAGTTTTAAGCAATGCTTTTAGAATCATGATGAGATCATGCTAATGAGATCTACATTCTTAGATAGCTTAAAACTAAAATGTTCTCAATCAATAAATTACTAAAAAGGGGATTAGTGAATCCGGATAGATTGATACATACGTTGCATGCTCATTGAATGAGAATGATTGATCTCATTATCATTTGTGTGGAGACACTAAAGCAAGTATGTAAGACCCCAACTTATTAATGAATAAAATCAAATTTTCTCTAAATATTATTGTGAATAATAAGGGGTTAATTTGATATAATACTTTGGTTATGGGTGAAATGTGCAAATTTTACAAAATAAGCAAGTGGTTATAAAATATTCATTTTGTCGGGGAATATTCGTTTGGTCGTGGAATATTCTTGCTGTCGGGGAATATTCGTACGACGGCGCAGCCTTGTGTGGGCCCCATAACGGAAAGCGATTGGATGAAGAAAACGACAAGTATAAGTTGTTTATAAATAACGGCGTAGTTGTTACCGTTAATACTGTTGAAATACCCGGTGGTTAAAAATACAGTAATAACGCGTGGTTGCACAGTAGCACACAGATTGCACAGTATAGTTGAATTATTGATTCGTACGTAAGAAGGCACTACTCAATAATTGTTACAGTGATTACTGTTCAATATTTTATTTTATTGATTCAATAATTGCTGCATTGATATTTTATATTATTGTTGTTTCAATAATTGTTGCTGCACAGTATTTCCCATTATCAGATCAATAATTCATATTATTTGAATAATATTATTAGATAACATTATTGGCAATGTCTAGAAAGTTCTGTCTAAGGAGAGGTTTGGTCATCTAATTGCGCGCCAGTAAGGAGAAATCCTTATTGGAAAGCCCCCTCTTTCCTGGGAACGGCCTGGTTGTCATAAATGTGATTCTGTAATATTATTTGTGAATAATTAATTATTGATTCATATGATAAGGAAATATTTATTTTATGTGGATATAAATGAGGGATATATTTTTGTGGTTAAAAATGAAGGAGTTAATGTTGAGGTTTTTATCCATATTTTTGTCGGAATGGAGGTATTAAAAATCAGGGTTTTTGAGATATTTTGCGGGGGTTATAATTTTTAATCCGACCGTTGGATCGTGGTAATTTTTGGATATGTTATACATATATAAGTTGAGTATATGTCCACAAATTTTGAACCGTTAAAAATGAACGTATGATTTATTACGAATTTTACAAGATGACTGGTTCAGAAATTGTTGAATTTTCGGAGTTTATCATTTTGGTGGAAAATTCTAGAATTGGTGGGCCCCACTTGTGGTTGGTGAAGAAATGTGCTGAATTATATTTCAAATGTGGTGGGTGGGAATAGTAGCAGGTAAAGCCATCAGGTTGCAGGTCAAACCTACCAAAATTTTCCTATAAATAGAGGGCTAAGTTAGAATTGAAAATCACACCAGAAACAAGTTTTCTCTCTTTCTCTCTCTAGATTATTGAGTGTATTTTGTGAGTATTTAGATACTTTGAGAGTTTCTATTCATCAGAGCAAGTTTCTTTCAGCCTTATACCGGTATTCCGACCAGAAGTACTGATATTTTGAGGTAAGGGATATTATTTTCTTCTTAATGATATTATTTTCTTCAATATCATTATGCTGAAATATTGATATGAGTTTTTATCAAATTTGGAACTTTTTGTGTCGGGGTTACTATTCACGTATACGGCACTATTCACGTATACGGCACTATTCACGAATACGGCACTATTCACCGAAAAATAAAATTTTTCTTTTTGTCCAAGATGTCTATTATGGTTACTATCTTTGATTGTATCCATGTTTTGATCTTTATTTTTGAATTCTGCTTCACAATTGATTATTATGAAGTATTATTGATCTTGGATAAACTGTTATACGAATCCCTACTATTTGTCCTTCTGTCTCATTGGATTCGTTCTCTTTAAGATATTTTTCATCATCCTCAGTCCTAAATGATGATATTACTGAATATCTTTGGCCTGTAGTGCAAAGATGTATAATTACTTGATGAATATCTTTGGCCTGTAGTGCAAAGATGAACAGGTGTTGAGATGAACATGACCGACTGATGATACAAATGAATATCTTTGGCCTGTAGTGCAAAGATGAATATTTGGTTAAAGATGATTATTAATTGATGTTACAGGGATAAAATATTGATGATGGACTTTTAAATCTTAGAAGATAGTAGAATTCTTTCTCTACTTGACTCTTCTAATGGTTTGCTGTTTCCGCTGCAGTTGTTGATCTAAAACTTGTTGTCGATTATATTTTATCAGATTTTTCCCTGTTGAAGACTAACGATAATTTGTTGTATATTATCTTAGTCATAATATTCTTTACTGGGCTAGTTGAGCTCACCCTTTTCCTTTTTGTTCCATTTTTCTTCTCAGGAGGTGAGAACATAGCAGGATCTAGTCGGGGTATGGAGTGATGGTTCTAGAAAGATGTATTAGCAGTCCTCACTATTTCTGTAAAATAGTGTTTGAATAATTGTAATGAGGATTTATTTGAGTGTGGATATTGTCTAGAAGACAATATTTGTATTTAAACTCACAGTATGTGTTGTCGTATTTTGCACGACAATTGTATTATTGAAGTTGTAGTTTGCTTTCTGTACCATGTATTTGGCGACTCAGAATGGGTGTTGTATACCTATTCTGGGGGCGTCACAGTTGGTATCAGAGCTTAGGGATATGATCCCTGGCTGAGATGTGAGACAAGAACTAGGAGGGGAGAGACGGGGAATTCCTTCGCTAGTATGACCTGACTAAGTTTATTTGGTGTTTATTTGGTCGGTCAGAGTATAGGGATAATATATGACATGACTATTAACCCTTGTTTTATGGCAGTATTTAAGAATGGCAGCTGAGAACGTTAATAATGGAGTAAATCAGACCGTGGAGACACCTTTGATCACTACCCAGGGGAACGTGCAACAGGAAGGCAATATTCCTCCTGTAAACAACGTTACCGAGCAAACGATGAATGATGGAATGTTTAGGAGCTTTTTGCAGTTCATGCAAAATCAGACGAGGGAGACTCGTGTGCAGAATACGGGTGGAAATGATAACAACGCGCGGTTTGTCACAGCTAAGCAGTTCAAAGAATTGGGACCACCAGAATTTAAGGGAAAGCCGGATCCGATCATGGCGGAAACGTGGGTCAAGCAAATTACCAAGATATTTGATGTCTTGGGATGCACGGAGGAACAGAAGGTTCCATTCGCCACATTTATGTTCCGCGGTGAGGCAGACTACTGGTGGGAGTCTGTGAAGCGTACCCAGCCTGACGCACTCAACATGTCCTGGGAAACATTTCAAAAACTGTTCAATGACAAGTACTTTCCTGAAAGTATTCGTCATATGAAGGAGGTTGAGTTTATTAGACTGGAACAAAACAACATGACGGTGTCCCAGTACGAGGCGAAGTTTGCAGAGTTATCCAGGTTTGCACCTCATTTGGTCGAAAATGAGGAACGAATGACAAGGATGTTTCTGAGAGGTTTAAAACCGAGATTCGTCAATACCTTATCTCTCATAAATTTTCTCTATATTCAGATGTTGTCAACAGGGCTCAATTATTAGAGCGAGATAATGAGTATACTCAACCGAGGGACCACAACCAGGGTCATACCGGTGACAGCAATCATCAGAGCGATGATAACCAACGAGGAGGGAAAAATACGAACAAAGGCGGTAACCACTCGGTGGTCATCGTGGCCATGATAATAGGAGAGGTGAGTCAAGTGGAAATTTCAGAAAGAGGAGATTCAACAATGACGGGAAGACATCAGCAGCAGCACCAGCACCAACAACAAATTTTAGGGGAGGAGAACGACCACCAGTTAGATGTTACAAATGCGGGAAAGAGGGACATATCAGCCCAAACTGTCCACAACAATCCAAGGTGTGTTACAACTGTGGGAAGGAAGGCCACATCGCTCGAGATTGTACTATAGCAAAACCAAGTTCAGCGGGAGTGGTGACTCCAAGGGCTGTCCCGGATAAGTCGAAATCAGCGGTTCCTGGAAGAGCGTTTGTCGTAACTGGCCAAAACGTGAGAAACCCGAACGAGGTGATCACGGGTAAGCTAATCTTGAATTCTTGCGAAGTTTATACTTTACTAGATACCGGTTCTACCCATTCTTTTATCTCTCCTGCTTGTGCTCAACGTTTAAACTTGACTCCGGAGAAATTGGACTTTAACTTATCTGTTGAAACTCCGTTGGGTGAAACCTTCGTTACATCTACAGTTTATAAATCTTGCATGATCCAAGTTGGCACTATCACATTACCTGTTGATCTTATCTCTTTAAAGATACTTGCTTTTGATGTGATTTTAGGAATTGATTGGTTAACCACTCATCATGCTAAAATTGATTGTTTTCGTAAGGTTGTTAGTTTTCATATTCCTAACCAACCTGTCATACGAATTCAAACTACTAAACCACTAAAATCAGTCACTGTCATATCAAGCCACAAAGCTATTCGTTTATTGAAAAACGGATGTCAAGCTTTCTTAGCCCATGTTATGGATTTGAACAAAGACAAGTCAGATTTGAATAATATTTCTATTGTTAGAGAATTTTCCGATGTATTTCCTGAAGAACTTCCCGGTCTACCCCCGGAACGAGAAATTGAATTCTTTATTGACCTTGAACCCGGTACAAAGCCCATTTCTAAAACCCCATATCGAATGGCTCCTATTGAACTTCAGGAGTTAAAAGTCCAACTACAGGAGTTGTTGGACATCGGTTTTATTCGTCCTAGTACGTCTCCTTGGGGTGCTCCTGTTTTATTCGTAAAGAAGAAAGACGGGAGTATGCGACTTTGTATTGACTATCGAGAATTGAACCATGTCACCATCAAGAATAGGTATCCGCTACCTCGCATTGATGACCTGTTTGACCAGTTGCAAGGAGCACAATTCTTTTCAAAGATCGATCTTCGTTCTGGATATCATCAGCTGAAGATTAAAACTGAGGATATTCCAAAGACTGCCTTCAGAACTCGGTACGGGCATTATGAATTCTTAGTAATGTCTTTTGGATTGACTAATGCTCCTGCTGCCTTCATGGATATGATGAACCGTGTATTCAAAGAATATTTGGATCAGTTCGTTGTTGTCTTTATTGATGACATCCTCATCTATTCCAAAAGCCGTGAAGATCATGAGCGCCATTTGAAGCTGGTACTGCAAAGGCTTCGTGAAAACAAGCTATATGCCAAACTGAAGAAATGCGAGTTCTGGCTTGAGGAAGTAGCATTCCTTGGGCACGTGGTGTCAAAACATGGAGTATCTGTCGACCCGGCGAAGATTGAAGCCATACAAAGTTGGGAGCAACCGAAGTCGGTAACCGAAGTACGTAGCTTTCTGGGCTTAGCTGGTTATTATCGGAGATTTGTGGAAGGATTTTCTCGAATCGCTACTCCGTTAACTCAGCTGACTCGGAAAGATACAAAATTCGTATGGAGTGAGGAATGCGAGAAGAGTTTCCAAGAACTCAAGAGGAGACTCATTTCGGCACCTGTTCTGACAATACCATCTGGTTCGGATGGATTTGTTATCTACAGCGATGCTTCAGGCAAAGGGTTAGGATGTGTTCTCATGCAACATGGGAAAGTCATAGCCTATGCCTCACGACAACTCAAAGAATATGAGAGGAATTATCCTACTCATGATTTGGAGTTGGCAGCAGTCGTTTTTGCGTTGAAGATCTGGAGACACTACCTGTATGGGGAGAAAGTGGAGATCTATACAGATCATAAAAGCCTCAAATATTTCTTCACCCAAAAGGAACTCAACATGCGGCAACGACGTTGGCTTGAGCTGTTGAAAGATTACGATCATACCATCCAATACCATCCTGGAAAAGCAAACGTAGTAGCTGACGCATTGAGTAGAAGATCATATGCGGGTACGAGTGCAATGTTTTTAACACAAAGGCCCATTTTGTATGACTTGCAAAGGATGGAGATAGAGATGAAGGCTCCAAGTACCCACATGATGATATCAAATATACGAGTAGAACCGACTTTAATCGATAAAGTTAAAGCTGCTCAAGCTACGGATATAGAGCTGATGCGTATGAAGAAGAAAGTGCAAGAAGGTGCTATTCCAGAAGCAAGAATCGATGAAGAAGGAATACTTCGAGTCAACTCCAGACTTTGTGTTCCTAACGATTTTGACTTGAAGCATAGAATAATGATGGAGGCACACAACACACCGTTTGCAATCCATCCTGGGAGTACCAAAATGTATCACGATCTTCGACATACATTTTGGTGGAGCAATATGAAAAGAGAGATCGCGGAGTTTATCTCGAGATGTTTAACTTGTCAACGTGTAAAAGCGGAGCATCAAGTACCAAAGGGTCCATTGCAACCACTTGAGATTCCGAAATGGAAGTGGGAACACATTACTATGGATTTTGTTACAGGTCTTCCCAAGGTTTCTCAAGGCATAGATGCGATTTGGGTTATTGTTGATAGATTAACCAAGTCCGCTCATTTCTTGCCGATACGTGAGACTTATTCCCTTGAACGTCTTGCTAGTATGTACGTGAACGAGATTGTGAGATTGCATGGCATGCCAGTATCCATAGTTTCGGATCGTGACCCAAGATTCACTTCACGATTTTGGGTTAGCTTGCAGAAAGCTATGGGCACGGATTTACGATTCAGTTCAGCATACCATCCTCAAACGGACGGACAATCAGAGAGGACTATTCAAACTCTTGAAGATCTATTAAGACTTTGTGTCTTAGATCTCAAAGGGAGTTGGGATAAGTACCTACCATTGGTGGAATTCTCCTACAACAACAGTTATCAGGCGAGCATAGGTATGGCTCCATTTGAGGCGTTGTATGGAAGAAAATGTCGTTCTCCAGTATGCTGGGACGAGGTGGGTGAAGCAACATTGTTGGGACCAGAATTGGTACGCATTACTACAGAGAAGATCCAAACGATTCGACAACGTATACAAACGGCACAGGATCGACAAAAGAGTTATGCGGATCTTCATCGGAAGGACGTGGAATTTAATATTGGGGATCATGTATTGTTACGTGTTGCACCATGGAAGGGAGTTACAAGATTTGGGAAGAGAGGAAAGCTCAATCCAAGATTTGTTGGTCCATTTGAGATTCTTGAGCGAATAGGAAATGTGGCATATAGACTCGCATTACCTCCAAGCATGTCTCGTGTTCATAATGTTTTTCACATATCTATGCTTCGTAAATATGTTAAAGACCCGAACCACATTATTGAGTTAGAACCAGACGAGATAGCTGAAGATTTAACGTACGAGGAGGTACCTGTTAAGATCTTGGATAGGAAAGAGCATGTCCTACGCACGAAGGTTATACCACAAGTTAAGGTTTTGTGGAGAAACCATGCTATTGAAGAAATGACCTGGGAGTTGGAATCAGAAATGAAAGCGAGGTATCCTCACCTTTTTGAAACATCAGGTACGTACGTCAATTTCGAGGACGAAATTTCATAAGGAGGGGAGGTTGTAAGACCCCAACTTATTAATGAATAAAATCAAATTTTCTCTAAATATTATTGTGAATAATAAGGGGTTAATTTGATATAATACTTTGGTTATGGGTGAAATGTGCAAATTTTGCAAAATAAGCAAGTGGTTATAAAATATTCATTTTGTCGGGGAATATTCGTTTGGTCGTGGAATATTCTTGCTGTCGGGGAATATTCGTACGACGGCGCAGCCTTGTGTGGGCCCCATAACGGAAAGCGATTGGATGAAGAAAACGACAAGTATAAGTTGTTTATAAATAACGGCGTAGTTGTTACCGTTAATACTGTTGAAATACCCGGTGGTTAAAAATACAGTAATAACGCGTGTTGCACAGTAGCACACGGATTGCACAGTATATTGATTATTGATTCTTACGTAAGAAGGCACTACTCAATAATTGTTACAGTAGTTATTGTTCAATATTTTATTTTATTGATTCAATAATTGCTGCATTGATATTTTATATTATTGTTGTTTCAATAATTGTTGCTGCACAGTATTTTCCATTATCAGATCAATAATTCATATTATTTGAATAATATTATTAGATAACATTATTGGCAATGTCTAGAAAGTTCTGTCTAAGGAGAGGTTTGGTCATCTAATTGCGCGCCAGTAAGGAGAAATCCTTATTGGAAAGCCCCCTCTTTCCTGGGAACGGCCTGGTTGTCATAAATGTGATTCTGTAATATTATTTGTGAATAATTAATTATTGATTCATATGATAAGGAAATATTTATTTTATGTGGATATAAATGAGGGATATATTTTTGTGGTTAAAAATGAAGGAGTTAATGTTGAGGTTTTTATCATATTTTTGTCGGAATGGAGGTATTAAAAATCAGGGTTTTTGAGATATTTTGCGGGGGTTATAATTTTTAATCCGACCGTTGGATCGTGGTAATTTTTGGATATGTTATACATATATAAGTTGAGTATATGTCCACAAATTTTGAACCGTTAAAAATGAACGTATGATTTATTATGAATTTTACAAGATGACTGGTTCAGAAATTGTTGAATTTTCGGAGTTTATCATTTTGGTGGAAAATTCTAGAATTGGTGGGCCCCACTTGTGGTTGGTGAAGAAATGTGCTGAATTATATTTCAAATGTGGTGGGTGGGAATAGTAGCAGGTAAAGCCATCAGGTTGCAGGTCAAACCTACCAAAATTTTCCTATAAATAGAGGGCTAAGTTAGAATTGAAAATCACACCAGAAACAAGTTTTCTCTCTTTCTCTCTCTAGATTATTGAGTGTATTTTGTGAGTATTTAGATACTTTGAGAGTTTCTATTCATCAGAGCAAGTTTCTTTCAGCCTTATACCGGTATTCCGACCAGAAGTACTGATATTTTGAGGTAAGGGATATTATTTTCTTCTTAATGATATTATTTTCTTCAATATCATTATGCTGAAATATTGATATGAGTTTTTATCAAATTTGGAACTTTTTGTGTCGGGGGTTACTATTCACGTATACGGCACTATTCACGTATACGGCACTATTCACGAATACGGCACTATTCACCGAAAAATAAAATTTTTCTTTTTGTCCAAGATGTCTATTATGGTTACTATCTTTGATTGTATCCATGTTTTGATCTTTATTTTTGAATTCTGCTTCACAATTGATTATTATGAAGTATTATTGATCTTGGATAAACTGTTATACGAATCCCTACTATTTGTCCTTCTGTCTCATTGGATTCGTTCTCTTTAAGATATTTTTCATCATCCTCAGTCCTAAATGATGATATTACTGAATATCTTTGGCCTGTAGTGCAAAGATGTATAATTACTTGATGAATATCTTTGGCCTGTAGTGCAAAGATGAACAGGTGTTGAGATGAACATGACCGACTGATGATACAAATGAATATCTTTGGCCTGTAGTGCAAAGATGAATATTTGGTTAAAGATGATTATTAATTGATGTTACAGGGATAAAATATTGATGATGGACTTTTAAATCTTAGAAGATAGTAGAATTCTTTCTCTACTTGACTCTTCTAATGGTTTGCTGTTTCCGCTGCAGTTGTTGATCTAAAACTTGTTGTCGATTATATTTTATCAGATTTTTCCCTGTTGAAGACTAACGATAATTTGTTGTATATTATCTTAGTCATAATATTCTTTACTGGGCTAGTTGAGCTCACCCTTTTCCTTTTTGTTCCATTTTTCTTCTCAGGAGGTGAGAACATAGCAGGATCTAGTCGGGGTATGGAGTGATGGTTCTAGAAAGATGTATTAGCAGTCCTCACTATTTCTGTAAAATAGTGTTTGAATAATTGTAATGAGGATTTATTTGAGTGTGGATATTGTCTAGAAGACAATATTTGTATTTAAACTCACAGTATGTGTTGTCGTATTTTGCACGACAATTGTATTATTGAAGTTGTAGTTTGCTTTCTGTACCATGTATTTGGCGACTCAGAATGGGTGTTGTATACCTATTCTGGGGGCGTCACAAAGTATGTAGGTGCTTATTGGAGAATAAGTTCACTGAACGTGACTCGCTAAGGAATACCTAATGGAGTTTTACTTGCATGTCAATAGGAATTCCTGTAGTGATAGTACTACAAATGATCCTTAGACTTGAGATTATCATAGTATCTTACATATAATGAATTACACTTTGACTTATTCCTTAAGACTCTTAGAGTATATCAAAGGATATGCTTGGGTGTAATAAGTTATATATGGAGATAATGAATGATCAATAAAGAATCTACCACTTCTAGTAAAAGAAGAGAAATGTCTTATGTGATTCGATAAATGACAACCCGGGAATCCTTGGCCAAGGTGGAATGAAATTAGAAAGTAGTTTCTAATTTGCATTTATTAGGAATTGTGCATTTAGGAATCGAAATACATATAATTAAATAAAATAAGACTTGACAGTAATTCTATGTCTTATATTTAATTGGGACATTATATGGTGGAAGGATTGAATTGTACGGTAACTATTTACTCAAAGGTTCTTTTATGATTAACATTGAAATCTATATTATCTGGAAAGTCGTTGATCGCTAGGGAAGCTTATCCCTATTGTAGAATAAATATTATTTATATAAATAAATTAATAGTTTAATTTATTTATTTAAATAAGATTAGAATTGTTCTAATTAATTTATTCACAACCGGTTTAACATGGAGAACCTAAAGAGTCACACCATAAAAGGAAGAATAATTATTTAAGAAGTTAATGGCATAATCGTAATAATATGTTAAGTATATTTAATTTAATCTATGGTAATAGAATAAATTAAATAGCTTAATATTTATTATTTAATATTTTAAAATTATTAAATATAAATTAATAAGATGAGTCTTATTAATATTATTACAATTATTATTATTTTTTTAATTTCTAAAAGAGTTTAGGAATTAATTTAATATAAGTATTCTCATTTATTCCTAATAGGATTAGGAGGCAAAATTAGTTAAAGTAGTTTAATTAATTATCCCTAATAAGATTAGGGAGCCCAATTAATTAAAGTAGTTTAATTAAATAAATAATACATTATTTTAATTAAATAGGGTTACCTAATATCTTTATAAGAGTAGTCTTATATCAGATATCAGATATACGTAATTTCAAATGTGATGCCCCCAAAATAGGTCCACACGACCCATTCTGAGTCGCCAGATATCACACTATAAAAATCAAATACAAACTTCATTTATACAACTGTTGAACTGTCGTACAGAATACGACCACAGTTAAACTGTGATTTTCAATACAAAATCAATGTAACTCTCATGGTGCCTCGACCACAACACCTTACAAAGGTACTTTATATAAAAGTACAGTCAATAACTGTTTTAGAAATTAAAATCTTTGAGAAGTGCTCAAGGAAACCTTCGTACATGGGAGGTCATGCGTCTAGGTTATGATAGATATCATATGTCCACAGAATTATCCTTGGTTGACCCAATAGACCCCAAAGAAAAATGAGAAGATTACTATCATCTTCTTTCTAATGGTGAGTCTTCTCTTGACATATAACTATCTCCACTGTCTCCAAGTGAAAATTATATTTCAAATAAACTCCAAGATCATATAGGTAATACTCGTAGATATACTCAGCAAGTGGATGTTCACAACCCTGTCTTATGATAACACGAGGTTGTATGTCATTAGACATCTTGTATGATAGTGACAAAACACCCTTCTAAAGTTGGGTTCACCTCACCCTATTCGGTTCACCAAAATTAAATATCAAATGACGTATACCATACGACATACTTATCTAAAGTTCTCAATAAAGTTATTTTAATACTATTTAGGGAGAACCTCAACAGCTATAAACCACCGTTCTATTCCCCTGTTATACCCGCTTGACCCAGCTACACTCTTATTACCTGAAAGGAATTGTGAAGCAAAAAGGGTAAGCACAACTAGCCCAGTAAAGAATATCATGACTAAAGATAATTTACATCATCAATAGCCTTCATCAGTAATAAATCAGAGATTTAGAACATATGGTAGATGATAAAACTTTTCAACCATAGTTGCAGCGGAACGAGTAATCCATTAGAAGAGTCAAACAGACCATAATGTCTATTATCTTCTCTATGTTAAAAGTCCACCAACAATATTTTATCCCTGTAACATCAATCAACAATTCATGTCCACAATCATATGAATAACTCGTAATCATAATTGTGATTCTAAATTCCTCTTCGCACCCAGGACGAAGATAATTTTCATCACCTATCTTCACCTGAAACATCAAAAATCATGGTTATACCAAATCACAATTCCTGCTCATAATCATACTAATAAATTCATCTTTGCACTACGGCAAAAGATATTCATTAACAATTCATCTTTGCACTACATGCCAAAGACATACAACTGTATTTTAGAAGAGTCAAGTAGGGCATGATATCTACTATCTTCTACGAATTAAAAGTGTATAAACAATATTTTATCGCTGAGACTCAGCTTAATAAAAAATTCACATCATCGAATCACCCCTGCACTACGGCCAAGGATATTCGTTAATATCACATCCATGAATTTATATTTCATCGCTGAGACTCAGCTCGATAATCAATCCATATCACTGAATTATCCATGCACTATGGCTAAGGATATTCGTTAATATCACGACCACGAATTATCCATGCACTACGGGCCAAAGATAATCGTGTTTTCATCAACGGTCGTGATCATGCCATAAAATAATTCATCTTTGCACCCTTGGCCGAAGAGAATCCATAGCCATAATCATACTAAAAACTGTCCATCAATGCACTACGGCCAATGAGGACTTTTACCATATCATTTGTAACATTACGGTCATGATTATACCGAATAATTCCTGGTCATAATCATACCAAGTCCATCTATGCACTACAGGCCACAGATGACTTTCAACAAAATATAAACATGAGAATGATAACAATAATATAAGAATTCAATAAAACAAGTTGAAGAATTAATTTATCCAGGAACCAATAACGTCCAAATTGTCAACATGATACTGATTTGTAGAGTAAAATTCAAGAATGCTCAGAAGAATATTTCCATGAAAATATACTGGATGAAGCGCAAATATCAAGGATATTCCACTAATTTCATGGAGTATAGAAGCCAAAGCTTTGACCAACTGAGTATAATAGAATATATGAAACTGCAAATAAATTTTTGCCCGCCATGCGGTAATCCACGTAGACAGATCATTTTCATAATTTAATAATGAATGAATACGAAGGATCATTCACCATGTATGTGGTAATCTACATAGACAAGTTATTCCAACAGAATAATAAAGAATGAAATAACAGAAGAATTCATCATGCATGCGATAGACCGCGCAGACAGGTTATTCTAACAGAATAATAAATAATAGAACCAGGTCATGTGTAAACGCACAGACAGGATATTCTGACAGAATAATAAAGAATGGAATAACAACAGAATTTTACTATGTATGCAGTACTTCGCATAGACTGGTTATTCCAATATAATAATAAAGAATGGAACAACAGCTCTTACGAGTATTGGAAAGAAAATAATTCTCTTCATGAATATGAAAGAATAATACCCCTTACCGTAAAAGAAGAGTATTCCGACTGGTAGGGCGAGGATATTCTTGAAGAAAACTTATACTATTTTTCTACGTTCAAAACTTCTGAAAACTCTAAAAAAATACGCTCAAGATTATAGAAGAGAATTCTCTGAATTTCTGGTGTGATTTCAATTCTAACTAAGCATCCTATTTATAGGAGAATTGAAAGGATGCTATGCAATAAAATATAATATATTCTAAATATATATATATATATATATATATATATATATATATATATATATATATATATATTATTTAAAATCTAATAAAATAAATAACTTTATAAAATTATTATGTTTTATATAAAAAGATTTTACTATACAAAATAATATGCAGGCACTATGCAACACTATGCATAATAAAATATAATATATTCTATTTATAATCTAATAAAATAAATAACTTTATAAAAGTATTCTGTTTTATATAAAAAGATTTTACTATGCAAAATACTATGCATAATAGAATATAATATATTCTATTTATAGTCTAATAAAACAGATAACTTTATAAAAGTATTCTGTTTTATATAAAAAGCTTTTCTGTTTTATTATATTTATAATAATAATAAAATAAACTTAATCATCATTATTATAATTCACACTATTAATCGACCAGGTCGTTACCAGGAAAGAGGAGATTTTCCAATAAGGATTTCTCCCTATTGGCGTCTCCTTGGCAGAACTTCTAGACATCGTTAATATTACAAATAATAATATTAATAACTTTGATATCTCAATTATTGATTTAATAATATATAAAATATCGACAATAATTGAATCAAATAACGTGAGATACTATGCAACAATTACTGTAGCAATAACTGAACAAAAATGAGTGACTTCTCACGTAAGCATAAATAATTAATACCGTGTGCTACTATGCAACCACGCGTATTACTGTACTTTTACTATCGAGTAGTTCAACTGTTTTAACGGTAAAACTTCCGCCGTTATTTTCATAAAAATATTTTTGTCGTTTTATCAATCCGATAATAATTCTATTGTGGGGTCCACTAATGATTGTACCGCCGTACGAATATTCCCAGATAAAAAGAATATTCTCCGACTAATCAAATATTCCCCGACACAACGAATATTTTATATCAACTTTCTTACTTTGAAAAATTTTCACATATTACCCTTACCTTTAAACTTTTATCAATTTAACTATTTACCAAAATAGAAAAATTGAATACTTTTATTTCATAAAATTCGGGGTCTCACACCAAAAGTTGGAGAATACGCCCCTTTTTTATAGAAATAGGAAAAAGTAGGGTTTGAGCTAATACACCCTTCTTCTTGAAAATTCTTGTTCCTTGGTGGATCACCTGTAGAGGCCATACACTTGGGTAGCTAACATTGATCAAAGGAAGGAATCTACCCGGAGATTCGAGGAGATCGCGGAGAAGTAGGAGTTGAGAAGCTCGTATATACAAGGGTATGAGTCCATAACTTCTTGTTCTTCGTTTTAATTAATAATATGCATAAAGGATGATCCGAGTAATTAGTTTGTGAAAATTTTTAAAATTTGACTTTACTTTGCTTCCGTTAATTTTACAATTTGATTGCTACTTTGATTTTTACAAAACCTTACACACAAGTTGCCTAACACATGTATGTATATCAATAAACCTCTTAACCTGCAAAGTATTATCATTTTCATCTTCCTAGTTGTAATTTTCCAAGGACATCCCTCTGCACACTTAAACCTTACCCTTAAAGACTCATTTTTTGATAAATGAATCGATCCCTACCACTCTTGACTGCATAGTTTAAAATTGCCTCTTTAAAAATCTTATTAGTGGTAAAAAGCATTCCTAATTTAAATATTGGCTCATTCATATCTGTATTTGGTTAAACTCAGGCCAAACAGTTGCATCATCTCCCCCATCTCTAACTCCTGGCATTTTCTCAAACATTACTACAGCCTCTAACTCTTCATTCATCCTAACTTGAGGTTTAAGTTCTGTTGCTTTCTTACTTTGTTGGTTATTAACCTCAGACTCATCTTCTACGTTCTCTTCAAATATATTGTCATCATCCTCATAGCCACTTTCATTGAATGTTTCTACGAAAGTTGAATCCTGATTATTTATGTCACTATTAGATGGTTCTGGTTGACTATAGTACATAGCTTCAGTCACATATTCCTCTTCATCAAATTGATGATCATCTCCATCTAAATTTATCTCAACCTGAGTCCATGGAAGAAGAGGAAAAGCAACTGACAGAGGATCCATATGAACAAGGATGACTGTTACTACTCTATGAATGGTCAAATAAGGACCTATGTTCTTAATGTCATCATTAGTTATGATTTCTCTTAAACCCCTCTCCTCACACCAATGATGAAAGGTTAATGCTCCAACGCAACCCATTTCCATAGCCATATCCTCCCAGTCTGACATAGTTAGAAGGTTTATTTTACATAAGTCTACATATTCATGTACCCCACCTACATATCTATTGTCTTTAAATTCCCACCAACAACACATTTTCACTGTAAATAAAACCTTCAAAGGATTGCCATCTGCATAAATTGCAAGCACAAAAGAGTACAATTTTTTTAAAATAGATGATGACAACACAGCAAAGAGGGACCACATTATTCGAAACAAGCAAACATTGTGCAGAAATTTAAAAAGCTTTACACACACTGAACACAAAAGCATCATTTTTTACCATCTATAAAGAATTTCAAGATTCCATCAATTCACAGTAAACAGTACAAACATATATTAAAGTGTATTACTCCAATATTGTGGCATGTCCTGGCCGAGAGGTCTCAAACACCATTTGCTTGAGTCCATTTTGAGATCAGAAGTGTAAATCATCACTTATCGTTTTCAATCTTTGTAGAACGTCCTTAGATTGCTATAAAGCTATTTAATTAAACCCTTCACTCGTTTCAAATTCCAATATTTTATGCGTATGAAATACAAAATACGTAAGCATCCGTATTCAATTCGTATAATTTAGCTATTTTTTTGACACGTGTCTTTCTTCAGCAAAGTATTTGGCTGGAATGACAAAAAGGAACAGAACTGTTGCTTTTAAATACATAGAGGTATTGATTGACGATTTTTAAACTTTTAATATTAAATTGATTTAAGTCCAAACTTGAGGGGACAATTTTGTCATTTGCCGGAATCTGGGTTTTTTGTCTCCCTTTTTTTCTTTTAATAATAAAAAGAGTGTGATTTAGATAAATACTTGTTTTTCATTTAGCTTGAATTTCTTTAATTAGTAAAATTTTAAAATTTAAATTTTGATATTATTTTCTATTTAAAAATAATATTTTATACTTGTTAAATATTTTTTTTAATATGTACATTTTCTAAGCTTTTTTTAAATTTAATAAAAGTACTTTTTGTATACATTGGATCAAGATTTTCATACTCGGACCGGTCATCGAACCGAAAATGATACTGGCCTACTGGGTAGATGGATCACTGGTTAACCAGTGATCGAACCGTTATTGACCCAATGACGTCATTAATATATAAAAATACATATTATTAGTAATTAATAAAATTTTAATAAATTTCGTTTTTGATGAACCAAAATATAATAAAGTTGAGTTTCAATTTAACTTAACCGGTTTTACCAGTTAAACCACCGGTTCGACTGATGGTCAATCAGTTCTACCGAATTTTGATCAAAAATAGATTATTGATCCAATTCGGACCGGAGTGCCGATCAATTCCGATTTTTACCCGTTGAATCGATGGCCGGTATAACTTTTAAAACCATGCATTGGTTGTCATGTTATATGCAACACTAAACTACATATCACATGCCACATCTAATGCCACATATTCTTTAGTTAACTATAGTTGGAGAGTTGATCAAAATTAGGGTACTTTTGATAATTATTTGAAAGTTCAATAATAATGTTAAAAAAAATAGTTTGTATATTTCTTTGATAGCTTAACAAAAGTTTATTGGTTTTTTCAGTAATTAAGTCTATATATTGAAGAAAAAAATTTAGTCACATCTGTAAAAAAAAAAAAAACAATCCGTCAAAATAAACTGCAGACAGAGACTCACTATGTGATTTATCAAAAATATTATTTCCTCAAAAATAATTATCTTTAGCATAATTAAACTACAGACGACAACAAAATTTTTTGCTTTACGTTCATAATTTAGGTTGTGTTTGATAAATTTGAGAATTAAGATCTGAATGGTTATGATGTCTTACTAAATTAGATGATCTAAATGGTTATGAGGTCTGAATCTAAAAAACTGTTTGATAACTAAAAAGTAAGTTGTCTCTTAATGACACTATTTTACCATTTTAAAAGGTAAAATTTTATTTAATAATTTTAAATATTCAATTTAATAAAAATGAGTGTATAATATTGTTGAATATATTTATATAAAAAAAAATTATCAACAAAATTTCATTAAGAAGTACCTCTTAATTATTAAGATTTTAGTTTCTGTCTTAACGATTAAGAGGCATTCAGAGGTAACAAAAAAAACAAACAACATCATGTCTCTTAGCGAATAAGAGGCAATAAGAGGTAAACAAACAGCACCTTAGTCCACCTAATTACACTGTGGACGGTGATCATCCTAACCATTCGATCACAATTTGAACGATAAGGATAGACCATCCTTGCAATTGTGATTATGCATCATTCACATAATATGAGCTTGTATGTAATAGCTGCCCTCTACCATGTCGGGTTATTGCGCTTCCGATGGACTAAAATCCCTCCATTCTACAATTAATATACTTTTCCCCCAATATCAACTAAAAATTTAAGAGTGATGGTTTGATACTAAAAATAATATTAAGAGTCTAATTTTGGGTATTTATGTTTATATCAATGATGCATAAACAAATAAGCAGGCGATCAAAAGGTGGAATAGATTTAGTTTCATCTCCTAATAACAGCTTGTATAGTATAACAGTACAAGGCAGCACAAACATACAGAACTGAAGCAATACTCTAATCTCACCTATTATCATACATGTATGAATTTCACTACAAACAAGTCGCATCAGATCAGATCTTGTCAAGGCAACTACAACAGGTTATAAACAAGCCCCCTTCTCTGAGAAATCTAAACTTTTGCTTAATTTCCTGCCCTAAATTTCTATTTATACAAGGATCAAGTCGAGATACACATTAGTGCTCAAGTTTTTTATAACCATCAACCTTGTTCTTTGTAAGGAGTCCATATCAATTTGCTAACATCAACCTCAAGGCCACCACGTCCTGCAGCTTTCAGATGACGATCCAACACCTTTGGATCTGCACATATCACGTGCTGGCCCTTTCGGTACTGAATCAATTCTAAACTTTGAAGAGTGGACAGAATGTCCTCTGCCTTAATGGCTGTCATATCACTAAGCTCCTGCACACAGACAGAGTACACAACCAGAAATAAATCCACAGAACAACATATAAATTTTGCTCCCCTTTCACACCATTCGATCAACTGAGCAACACCCCCCCCCTCCTCCCCCTCCTCTTTCTTCCTCTCTTTTCTATTGGATGGGGGGGGGGGGAAGAAAAGAAAAAAGAAGAATAAAATATAAAAGTAATTTTTTGTACACAAATGGTAGGACCCATGTAATGCAACCAATAAAGATGAGTAAAAATCCAAATAGTAGGTCTCACTTCCTATTTTCTCCCTTTTTTTTTCTTTTACTGTTTGTGCACTACTTTTCGTGTATAGTTTGTGCACATAGAACTACTCAAAAAGTAAATTCACAACCAACCACAGTGGCTCGGTCATGTTAAAATTTTCAAAGTTGACAGAATATATCTACTAAAAAAGTAGATTAAAATGCAAAATTGACCCCTGTACTATATGGATATTTGGATATTGCGCTCCTTTTTTTTAGTCAACGTAAAACGAACCCTTTACTATTTGAAAATTTGGACTATGAAATCTATTATGTCATTTGAGGTTGACTTGTACACATGACACGCTGACATGTCAATTTAACACATTTGAGTTAAAAATATTTATTCCCTCAAAATTTGAACCTAACAATAATAATACTAACAAAACATTTGATTACCAACTAAGTTAAGAATATTAATGTTATTTCTTAGAAAATTATTACTAACAATAATAATATTAATACAACTTATTAGTTATTAGTAATATTATTAATAAGTTGTTATTAATTAGTTATTAGTAATTCGCTTTAACATGATTTTTTTTTTTAGCTAAATATAAAATATATTATCTTAATAATATTACTAATTAGATATTATGATATATTAATGTTATTAATAATATTAATACACTTACAATATTATTGTAATTAATATACATCAATGCTAATGAAAAAATAAGATAATTTTGACGAAAAGAAGAGGTAAATTCAATTTTTCTTTTTTTCTGTCTAGTTTCTCCTGTAGGAACGGGTGAGGAGAGTCAAGACCGTAAATAAGAGTCATCTTGGAATTTTTATTATTTATTTGTTATTCTATTAATTCTACCTCTCCAACTTCGTTACTTATTGCAAAAGATGAAATTTAAAAAATCATTTAAATATATTGAATAAATAAATTACTTATTATTTTTATAAAATATGTGGTCACAAGATTAAATTATTTATTTATTATAACTATTGTATTATTGTTATTATCATAAATTATTCTTATTAGCATACATTACTTCAATTTTTTTTTTGTTAAAAAAAATTATAAAATAAAATAAATTTCATTTTTTTAATATTAATATAGACTATAACAGTAATGCTATTAGAATATTAATGTTACTAATACCACTAATATATATTAATATCTAATAAGTAATGTTATTAAGATAATATATTATAAGTATTTATCCAAGTAAACAACATCATGTCAAAGAGAATTATTAATAACTAATAAGTAATTACTAACAACTTATTAATAATATTACTAATAACTAATAAAGTTGTACTAATACTTTTAGTGTTAGTAATAATTTTCTAAAAAATAATATTAATTCTTAACTTAGTTGGTAATCAATGTTTTGTTAGTATTGAAAGTACAAAGTATTAAATTCAAATATTGGGAGAATAGATATTTTTAGCCCAAAAGTGTTAAATTGACATGTTAATGTGTCATGTGTATAAGTCAACACCACATGGCATAATAGAGTTCACAATCCAAATTTTCAGATAGTAAAGGGTTCGTTTTGCATTGACTAAAAAAAAAGGGCACTATCCAAATACCCCTATAGTACGAGTACATGGGTCTCTTTTGCATTTTACTCTAAAAAAGTCAACAAAGGTCTACCTAAACGTAATTGAAATGAATTATCTTTGGCAGTGATGAGCCTCTTTGGCAAAAATAAAATGAAGATGACCAACATAAATTGGCGACAAACTCAAGATTCCAGTGGCCAAAAATCCATTTTCTTATGACCTAGAATTTTTCTTCCTTTATTCCCTTTCATTTTACTTGTATGTTTGAATTGGACTTCAAGTGAATGTCTTACCCACTTCACAAATTACAACAGATACCAGTAGTCCAGTACAGATACTGGGATATCTCAGGCACTTTAGTACAGACAATATATTTTTTTTTTAACTAAAGTTCCAAGGCAATGTGTATAAAGAGTTGCTTCTACGCCTAATGACACTAAACCACTGAAAACATCCAATCACAAACTAAAAAATTACTAATCTGATTTTATTCAAAAAAGAATCAAGTAATTACCACATTAAATAAAGTACAAGGAGCAATTATACCACAGCTAAAGTTTGGATAACTATAGTAAAAGCTCATAACATACCTTAATAGAGATGTTGCCCTTGTGCTTTTTCAGAATAACCAAAAGAACACGAGTCCAGTATCCCCGATAACTCAACAGTCCCAAATCAGAGAGGGGTCTTTCAGGTGTGCCAACTTTCGCTTCTTTCTTGGAGAGCTCGTAGGCTGCATCAAGTCCAAATGACATAAGCAATTATATGCACTCGAAACCAACAAAAATTAGAAAGTCCCGTGAGAATCAGAAAGTATAAACTAGTAGCAGTTCGGTGCCTCGATTGTTCCTTACCCCTCTAGTTTTCCTTTTTAGAAAAAGTGCTAATTATCAAATCCCCCAGCCAACACATTGTGTTTTTATGCCCCCCCCTCAATCCCATCTCTCTCAAAGAAGGTGTCTTATACATAACCCCAATGCCATAAAAAATATAGGTCATAGGAACAACAATGTTATAATTTAAAATACCTATACCCCACCAATAACGTCAACGTCAACGTCAACGTCAACGTCAACGTCAACATCAACGTCAACGTGGGGTGTAGAGAAAATACATTTCCTACCATAGATCTAAGCCAGTGTGGGTTGATATGGTCTTGGGCTCTCCCTCCCTAACAGCTAGCTGCTGGGAATGGGCTCTCCTAAGATCATAACAGTCCCACTGATATCTTTATGTCAATGGAATGTTTGAACTAAGGAATACCTTGGTTCTCATTGAGCATCACCAAGGAATAATAACCTCTCGTTGACTCATCATTTACAATGATATTCACAAACCAATTGCGGTCCCGCTTTTTTTTGGGGGGAGGGGGGCGGTGTTGTGAATAGAGAGATTTTTCAGCTTTAATTCAACCAACCAAAAATCTAAGAGAATATTTAAAGAAACAAAATTGGTGCCAGAAAACATGAAACTTACAAAATGCAATTAGGAACTTCCCGTACCCCTTTCTCTGATAGGGAGGAAGTGTGAGAATGCAGGCCAAATTATAAGACTCCTCTGAATGCTTTTCCTGCATCACCAAAACATATACAGTTAGTGCATTTAAATTACTGGCTTTTTCTAGTAATATCACCGGTACTTTGTTTGAACTCAAATATATAAAACTATCCTGTTATTTTGATTCAGACAGAATGAAGCCCGGCTACAATGAGAAACTTATAAGTGAAATGCCTGAAGGAATATAAATGTAAAGTTACAGCCACAGGCATATGTGACTCTTTTTTTGCAAGTAATATGTTGTTCTATGCATGAGAAAAATGACACTTCACCAAAAAAATATAAGATTTACATATGTTGAAGGTTGAAGAAAAAATAATGGCCAAAATACAAATTTCGGTTGAAATAACTAATATGCGCCATATATAAAATATACACATAGCAAAAACATTTAAAAATATGTTCCAAGGAAGTTTTGGATAAATAATATGACACGGCTTAAGAATAAGTGCACAAATTACAAAAATATAGAAGCAATAAAATTCAAAATATAATTTCTATGGATACATAAACACAATACTTTGCTAAGTTAATATCGCGAGGGACATGGTTTAAATAGTCAGATCCGTGCAAAAAACCATAATAAGTATAAGAATATTCAAGTATGAAAGAAAAATGAACCATTTTCCAGTGCATCAAGCCAGTGATAATATTATAAGAGCCAAACAACGCCATTTGCATCAACTTCACGCCACAGAGAAGCAATGCAATTTGGGTTCTCTTAACCATAGAGAAAGAAAGCAAAAAATGTGCAAATTTGTGTAACAAGTCATCGGTAGATTCATCAAAAGTTGAATTAATCATATATTGTCACAACAGTAGCCAGAGTAAAATGCAACCAGAAAGTCATCTAAAATCATAGTACTTTCAAACGATAGGAAAAAATCCCAAAAGCCTAGCATGATAACAACAAAAAAGGGAGAAGTAGAGATGAAATGCCACATAAAAAGAATACCTTGGAAAAGTAGCCAACCATGTGACATCCTCGATCATCACATTCACACAGCACGTAGAACAGAAAAAGATCAACATCGTAGTAAAGCGTCTTGTGATCAAGAAACAATTTTGCCAGATAACAAAGATTTTGCCCGTACACCTTATTCTTTTTCCCATCAACCTATTTCAAAACTTCAAAACTCAGAAAATTGAACTGAGACTAGAATCCAAGAACCATATTACATGAGAGTTAACGACTTAATTATAAAGTAACATCTAAGGGTAATAAATACTGAACTCCGAAGTTGAAACTATGTAAGAAATCTTCATCAATCATAATGTAACGAAAATTGAGTAAAATTTTTGTGCTAACGAAATTAACGAGATTATAGGATTTTTGATAGTGGTGACAGTCTACTGAGGAATTAAGGAGGATAGGAGAGGGAATCAATTAGGAGTATCACCTGATCTCATTTGATATGGGATCATGATAATATAAATACAAACAGAAAACAGCAACCAAAAAAAGAAGTAGAGATCATGAGAATGTACCTCAAACATTGAGAGTGTGCCACTGCGATATATCTCATCACCAGGGGGATGCTTGAGATCACATTTCCTCTACAAAAATTAGAAAAGATCAGACAATGCTGTATCACATATTACATTATTGATTGATAAGCTCAATCATAAATCAGAAACTTATAGTAATAAAGAAATTAACCAAACCAAAAAGACAAATGAGATCCAGGAACTAAAAAAGCAGTTATCCTCTAATTTAAAATATTTAGATAAAATAATTTCCCTGTACACATGTACTTACACTGTTCAAAACTTAGAGATGCATTTTAAGAAAATTTGCGAAATCCTAAAACTCAAAATGATAAAAATTCACTTAAGAAATAAAAAAGTGTCATTTTGGATGACGTTTAGTGTATTAGAAGTATAAACAACCATCATACTAGCAGTACACATCCATAAATAATTGCTCATTTCCATGATTCCATCTTAATACATTTGCTTACAAGTCTAGTTATTCGACTTAGATGGCATTTATGTGTGAGCAGTATAAACAACCATTTCTCGGAAATGATGCAAGCATTGTGGACCATCACACTTACGAAACACACACTCTCCCTCTCCCTCTCTCTCATCATGACCACAATCAATTTTATTTTTTTTATAAAAAAACGGGAAGAATTTGAGGCAAAGCTCACCATATGCCTCTGAAGCTGTTCTTGTCGTTTCATGAAATTGAGGCAAAACTCACAAAAGTACAGCTTCAAAGAATCATTGTATTCTGGTGGAAAGGGGGAAAAGTACCATGTCTCAATCTCGTATCTTCCGAGTTCTATAGTTGCTATATTTTTAACTTTCGTGAATTCTTCATGTTCACGCAAGCTGGCAGCATCAAGCTCCTCATGGCCCTGTATGTTTTCAAAACATCTTTAGACTATTTCACAGAGTACCTAGCAAGCCTTCAGCGGCTACTACAGAAATAACGAAGCAAATGCATATCACTAAGCATTTAATGTATTATTCTAATGATCAACATAGCACAAGACAATGTTGCTTCATAGTTCATACTATGCAAATCACTGTATCCTACAAGAGATAATACCAGTATTCTAAAAATCCCCATCTAGGTCCCGCCTAGGCGCTAGGCCCCCCTTGGCGCCTCGCCTAGGCTCAAGACGGTAAAAAAATCTCTCCAAAAAATTAGGCAGAGCCTAGGCGGGGTTTAGATTGAGAGGTTTTTTTTATTTTAATAACTACCCAAACCAGATCTTGATATATTTATTTTTTTAATTATTTATCATATTCATAATACAAGTTGTAGCATATCAAATCACAACAAGAAGTGAACAATATCAAGTCAAAATGGATAATTTTATTATAGTTGTAATTTTTTGAACTTGTATCAACTTCAAATTATATAAATGATAATACATTTTAATATTTAGTTTAATTCAATATAATTCTTAAATCTATGTTTAGTTTCTTAAGTTTTAATATTAAATTAAATTCTTGAAATTTTAAATTTTATTATTTAATAAAAATCTTGTTTAAGAATAAAACTAATACATTAAAAATATGTTTGAACTTTGAACAATTGCATGTTTGTGTTTGAACTTTGGCATTAGCAATATGGATATGAATTTAAACTTTAAGCAAAAGCCTTTATTATATTTATTATAGATTGTTTTACTTTATATTATTGTTTTATTTGGATAAATGTAAGATAAAATATTAAAATTGGTTTAAAATATAAAAAAAACGCCTAAACCCCGCCCAGGCGCTAGGCCCCCCGACTACCTGCCTCCCGCCTAGCGCCTTTTAAAACATTGGATAAAACTTGAGAGTACAGGTGTGCCATGTGCATAAGAAAGATCAAAATCATATGATGACCTAGAAACGAAGTAACATAACACTCGATCTCAATCTTATAGTTAAAGATTATAAGAGCTGGATCCTTCAAATTGCGTCATTGAAAAACTTTTGCCTCTAAAATTAGATGTAAAATTTTGGTAATCATCATTGTACAGCAGCATTTGATCTAATCACATGCATGTATGAATTTTGAGCTCATAAATAGGTATGGCAACAAGGGAAAAAATTAACATCCGCCATAACTATGTGCATCCAAAGTCCAAATTTCCCATAGCTATAGGAATTATAAACATTCTTATATAAGAATAAGACACACCTAAATTTAGTACTCCCATACTCGTACCCGACTATAATTTAATAATTTTAAAGTTTAACTCTCCCATATGGTTATCAAACGAAATACAATCGATCCTATCCTTAAACTAACGAAGTACAGTCATTCTAATTTATAAGATATGTGGATTGAGCTTGTAATTGGAAGTACGCTGACAATAGCCATCCTTTTAGACAGAAAAGATGTTATTATGAGAAAAAGAAACCAGAGAATTTAGACAAAGACCTTTAAAAACCCTGACTATCTTTAAGGGCACAATGAGGCTATAAACTACTATTATGGGAGTGGACATGTGAGGGGAGTCCTTACAAATATGCCCGTGCATCTCTAAATGTGAAGACAGACAGAAGTGTACACACACCGACACAAGTGTCCCAACACTAAGTAGGTTTTTGAATGCAAATTATCTATATTCTGATAAATAAGTAAATAACTTCATTTAAGAATATGTCGTACACCCTGCATTCTAAAATATAAGATCATTGTTGACTTTTTAAAATCAATTTGAGACATTTTCCAACTCAAAATTGACAAAAAATCATTTAGTTTCAATAGATGCAATAATGAGAACTATCTAAAAGTACTACTACTAATAATATATATGTTTCATAATTTTTAGCGAATCATATAGACTTTCAAAACTCAATAATAATCTTATAATTTGAAAACGAGGGAGTATATTATATTTAATTAGAAAAGTAATTTTTCTTTGAGGTAACCTCAATCTGCATAGCCAAAATAAATCAAAAGAAAATAAAATAATACTAATTGCGTGGTACGATTTTGTGTTGCATGTCTTTATTTTCAATCAATTCAAACACACATCGTACTTATGTTCAATTTTCCATGTCGCCATATTCGGTGATGTTGGTGGTCGTATTGAGGAACCCTAGTCATCATATTGCTTCAACTAACACCATATATCAAGAATATAATAACAAGAGCAAGTAATATCCATAGACACATTTGTTTCCCTCAACAAAAAGTTTTAAAGGAAGAATAACAGTATTCTTTGTAGGGGTGTAGTTTACTGCCTCTAGATTCCCTTTCAAATCTCCATCCTTGGTACTAAACAGACCGTTATTATATTTCTTGAAAAGTTTGTAATAAACAGACAATATGAAACAATCGCCTTATTTTGATCACTACAAGAAGCTTATGGGCTTATCAATTATTTATTACTAAGCTGATGGATATGCGCAAGGAGCAAGAAATGTAATGAATCCAAAAATATATCTCGGCTCATAGAAGATGGACAGAGAAAAATCAAAAGAAAATAAAGGTTAATGGGTTCATAAATTCTAAAAAAGCATAAAGAGCATCAAAAGGTAAATTTGATTGCTTGTTTGTGTTATACATAAAAAATAAAATAAAAATAAAAACTTGATTCAAATTCTTATCAAGTGGAAGGTATAACATGACATTAACGAAGAGAAAACTTGCTACCCAAAAAAAAGAGACAAACAAAGAGAACCAAGAAGATGAAAAGCATGCATTTTACATTTGCAATCAAAAAAATCAAAAATCCCAACAAAAGCCAAAAAGTTGGCTATCTTGAAGTATTTACTCATCCAAAAGAAAGGGAAATCTTGAGTTATTAGCGCCATAAAACTAGCCTCTTTCTGATAGTTATAATTGCATCAAAAACATGGAACTTATGACAAACAAGTTAAATTTTGACCATGGACGGAAAAACCATAGTGGCTTAATATATTCAAACAGTCACAACTCAGCAGGGAGCAGGAAAAAAATTCCATTTGGTGAAGTTTCGCAAATTTATGCATGGATTTCAGCATTTTATACATGCAAGAGTGTTGCAGCGACCAAATCATAAAATGCAAAAAGAGCAATAACCATGTTATTTTTGGGGTAGTGTTTGACAGAATTTAAACACACACACTTCAGCCACTGCCAAGGTTTGAAACCCAACCTTTCGGTACACTAAAATGGGTGGGGGTAAGCATTGGGCCAAACACTTTAGTTAACCATGATTAATCTGAGTACTCATACTATCCATCTATTCAGAATTCCTTGGTCTCCTTGGCTCGGCATTTATCCTTTAAGTAAGAATAACAATATAACCATTCAATCCACAACTGCACTGGGAAAAAACGCCATAGAAAAAAGTTGAAATCATGTTTCCACTATGGAACTATGGTTACAAAAATGAAAATACAATAATAGGAAACTGATTTTATTATTATATATATATACACATATATTTTCTTCTTTTTTTTGAGGGGGGGATGTTAAAATATAACAGTATCTAGACAGCAATCAAAAAGGACAGAAACTCACCTCCACATGAGTTTCATCAATCTTACGCTTTTGGTGCCGCGTCATTTTTAAAGACGTCGCCTGAAAACCACATGATCGAGATTTCCAAATCCATCAGCATATTTGTAGAGATTCACCATATAATATATGACAATAGCGATGTAGAACCAAATGAAATGTGCATCCAACATAGTTTTAAGAAATATCACTGAGATGGCTGAAAAATTCTACCGAAAAAGCCCCAAAAGACTTCAAGGACAATGCAGCGCTGAAAAGAAAGTAAAAAGCTTGGACTCTTCAGAGAAAAAGTTAGAAAGTACACAGAATTACCTTGTCCTCCACCTTTTCATCTATGACTGCCTCAACTGAATTAAGATTCAGCTGCTCAAGCTTAATCCATTCATCAAGCCTCCTATTGACTGTAAAGGAAAACAAAGGAGAACATAGAAACAGTTGTGTTGACAACAGAAATTCAACCCATTATAATAGGCACCACTATGTCACGCAGACAACTCGCAGGAACCAACCAATTTAACCTAAATCGTGGTCCGATGTGGTATGTGGAACGAAATCAGATGGGAAAAAAAAGTCACTTTTCATGGTGCGGAGCGGTAGGTGTAGGTTTCTTCAAATCGCTGGGTACGAAATAGTTTTATTCAGAACATAGTATGCTGCAAATAACCTTCTAAAAAGATATAATTATAACTAGTTGAGTTGTTTCTAGTGTCACAACAAGAGCATTTTTAAGGAGATTACACATGTAATCACTTACTTAACACCCACAAGGCCCTCATTTGGCTACATTAGTTGGCATTCTAAAGAATCTTCTTTTGTATATTTAGGATTTCTATAGTGTTCTAGATTTAGGGCATGTTTGTTTCGCTCTTAATAGGGCTAAATGGCTCTGAATCTGAACGATTCAGCCATTCAGACTGTTTGTTTCCAACTTTTAAGATCTGAATTGGTCTGTCTGACCGATTCTTTTGAAAAAATTCGACTGAATGAGCTGAATCACCGTGTTTTACCCAAATAACCTTCAAATTACCTCGCTACTCTGATTTCTATCTCTAGGGCTGCTCTCGTTCACCTCCATCGGCATCTATATCCACATCTCTTCTCTCCATCTGCAGTAATTTCGCCTCAGGTTAGTAATAGCTGAGAATTGTTTGTGATTTAGCAAAACACCCTGCTCTATTGTGAGTTTAATTGGTGTAGAATATCATGAAGTAGAGCTAGTACGATTTTACTGATTTATAGCTAGGGTTAAAGGTTAGTACATATATGACCAAAAATGATGGGATTCCTTGGTACCATGTCTGGATTGCTTTGTTTTTACATTGAATTTTGTAATATTTACAACTTCTGAAACAAGATCAAGGAGATTAGAATTATAGTACGACTTTCAGTTACATCTGTGCTATACTCCCAGTCCTATTTTTGGGTTTTGAATATCTAAGTTGTTCACCAAGCTTTTTAATCATTTGATGATATAACTTGCGTAAAGCTTTGTTTAGAGCTCTGAATGAGTTTAGTAAAAGTAAAAGAAAAAGAAAATACAATGAATATAAGAGAAGATTTGAGCTTTGTTAACAGTCCATTGCAATTAAAGAAGGCATTATACTTGATAATAATATCTCTAAATTATAGAAATCTTGTGTTCATTGAGAGGGGTCTTCATATTATTTTGTTTTCCTTTAGCCCATTGTTGTCCAGGAGAACTCCTAAATATCTCTAAATTATAGAAATCTTGTGTTCATCTGAGAGTTATTTGCTTATTTATTTATTTGCTTTTTGTCTACTTTTTCCCCTTGTACTTGGGTTTTGACTTCGGTTTTGAAGAAGGCTTGTAATAGTTTTATATTTGATTAAGAAAAGAGCTTGATGATCTTAGTTTGTTGAATTGAATCATTGCACTGTGAAAATGTTATTGCTATATGGAGTGCAGGATGCATATTGAGTCTGCCTGAAACATTATTTCTTTCTGCTGGAGTCTTCCTATAATCTTTGATGATAGAATTGAGACAATTGATCTAAAAAGTATATTTGTTTATAGTAGATTTGTTTATTGTTAGGATTAGAATCTCTAAATTCATCATTTTATTTGTGTTAAGCATGGAACAATTGCGTGAAACTCAAAATCAAAGAAAATCAAGAGTGAGTTGGAGAAATGAAAATGTAATGAAAACTTTTCTTGAAGCATGTATTGGCGAGGTTACGGAAAATGGTAGGCTAGGCGGAAGTCTTAAGCCATATTCATGGTCAAATGTGGGAGAAATACTGAAGAACACCCACAACTTTATTGTAGATCATAAGCAAATGAAAAATCGTTATGATTATATAAAGGAAAAATATACTGCATGGTGTCAACTAAAAAGAAAGACCGAAAATCATTATGATCCCACAACTAACACGTTCAACTTCACGAATGAGGAATGGGAGCTAGAGTCGAAGGTTAGTAACTACTTTTTTAAGTTAACCATAAAAGCTTGTTAAATTACTAAACATGTGAATAACATGTTGGGTATGATTTTTGGATGCAGGCAAATAAGCATGTTGACTCCTTGAGGACTTCACCTTTAAGTTTTCCTGAGCTTTGCACTCAACTCTATGATGGAGCTGCTGCTACGAGGATTGATGGCTGGGGACCTAGCTCTAAAAGGGATAGGACCGTTGAACCAAATAAGGATTTGAAAATTCTTAGTATCGAGGATATCTCTTTTAGTACTCAAGCTCAAGAGTCCTCAAACCCACCTCTAAATTCATCAACTTCGAGTACTCAATCACATGCTTCCACTCCCAACTTTGAAGAACAAAGGCCAATGAAAAAAACGAAGAATTCAACAAAAAAATCTAATAACTCCGAAATAGAGAAAGAGATGTGCAAAGCCTTAAAGCTCATTGTGAATAACAATAGTGGACCTTCCTTGAAGGAGTGTAAAGATAAATTAAATCGTCTTGGGTGGGGATCACAAAATCCATTGCACAAAATGGCACTTGGGATATTTTGTGAGAATGCAAGTTATAGGGAACAATAGATGATCTTAAAAGACGACGAGAATGAAGCTTGGGTTGAAATGGTTTCACGCAAGTTAGGATTTCTAGTCTAGTTAAATATTTACTATTGGATGATTGTAGTTAAAACTTTAATATTTTGTATGGAACGATGGTCAAAACTTATTATTTTGGGTGCAAAGGGTTAATATTGGATCGATGGCCAAAACTTTGATTTTTGGATACATCTTTTGTATGAACTTGTTACTTTTGGTATATATTTATTTAGTAACTTATTATATGTGCTTATTGTTTTGATGGATCATGATTTGTTTGATAATTTATTTGAATAATTTATTTTTATTTGTTGTACAATAAATATTGTATTTAATTTTTTTAAATACGTCCAGACAAAATTATATACTTGTCCAACATAGTTTAACGGGGTAAAATAGTAAAATACTGGTATTCAGATATTTCAGACATATCAATTATCAAACAACTTTTTTCATTCAGATTCATATTCAACTCATTCAGATTCAGCTCATTCAGATTCAGATTCAGATTCATTCAGTTTTTATCAAACAGCCCCTTACTCATGTGATTATTATATTTTGTAAATAACATTCATATTTTAGAGAATGATTCTAGATAGTCGATCCTATCGTTCCATTAGATTTGATCTTAGTGATTGGTTGTATGGCCCAATGACTATAAGAGAATGCTCCTTATTATAAATCATAAAGCAAAGTTGTAATCATTTTTGTGCAATTGAAGTTTTAAGTGAATATGGAAAATTATTTTTTGGATCGCCACAATTTGTGTTTTGGAACAAAAGTGTACCATTTGTAACATTCGTACCAAAACGCTATATGCTACCAAAACAAAACCACCATCGTTCCATAGACCATGCACACGCACACACACTAAACATAATTTTTGTCACGTGGGTAATTTGTAATTAGTAAAAAATTTCAATATGTTGGAATCCCCATGAACAACCCAAAGGCAGCTTGAGAAATTGTGTGGGAAATAAAGAGGGGTATTCCATGGCAAACGAGAGCATTATATTCTTGGTTGATGAATAAAACAAATTAAATAATTTAAATTCCTCCAACAATAATCAAAATAAATTTGTGTCCGATTATTTAGTTTACAAATTATACTTACTCTCTCACAAGAGTTTAAGACCATTAAGAAATCAAAACAAATATAGACAGAAAATTGTATGTATATGTTTATCTATCCACCTAATATTACGTAATTTTGATTAATAAAAATGGCAAAATTCATCTAGCTTGTGTGTATCTAGGACATATACTTCATTTTCCCTATATATATGTACAGGGATATATACATGTGTTTGAGTACAGAGAAGGAGAAAAAGAAATTCTTCATTAAAAGAACACTATGCATGCATCATTGAAACTCTAACAACTTTTATTCTTAATTTTCACAAACACACTTTACTTGAAATTTCCACGAATCAGAAAATTTTTGAAACAAAAAACTCATCTTACAGTTATTTGTGCTTTGAGAAGAGGAGAAGAAGAGGTTGTTTGCTTGGCGGTGGTGACGGTGGTGTAGTGGAGTGATCTAAACAATCTAACAAAGAGAAAGAGAATTTGAAAGGTTGAAAAAACAAACACGTATATATTTAATTATTTACTATTTTAAATTTCTTACTAGTTATGGAATATGTAGATTCTCTTTCTTATAAAACTGAGTAACAAAGTGAGCTGTTTGTAAAGAACAAAGTGAACAAGTTGAGAGATAGAAGAAGAAGACGGAGGAAAATAAAATTACTTTATGTAGTGAGATAACTTATCCCCTTGAGAAACTTCAAATGAAACTCTGAGTAACTCTGTTAGCCTTTTTGATTGTTTTTTGTCCGGGTATATGCTATTTCTCAAGGCATTGAAAGTATAGGATGTAAATGTCTATTTTAAAACTAAGGGATTTGAAGTGCAAAATAAAGAAAAATTGGGGATGCAAAGTGTCATTTACTCATATCATTTATAGTCACACAGATAGAAATCAAAAGCATAAATAAAACGCAAACTGGACTAAACCTTGTGTACAATGATAAATAATTTTCACTAGTAATTACAAATTTCTCAATTCTCATTGATAGCAAACCATATGCTTGGTTTTTTTCCTGCTTATTTTTGCATTGTCTCATTGCTTGAGTTCCTGGAAACTTTATTTTTGCCAGTATTAAGTGAAGAGTGGGTATGTCCTGCCTCGAAGAAGGATTTGTTGCTTATATGGTAAAGTGGTTTTGGAGTAACCGAGTAAAAATGCAAATGTGTTTTGAAATGTGCTATCTTCTCTTTGCTTTTGGGATTTGGACCGAGCGCAATGCTAATATGCTATGCTTTTTAGAGATGGCTATATTGATTTTATTCTGTTGTGAGAACGGGATCTTTTTCCTTGTTTCTTTATGGGCCTCTAGGCCCTCTACCATGGATACATTTTGGGATTGCTAATATGCTATGCTTTTTAGAGATGGCTATATTGATTTTATTCTGTTGTGAGATGGGGATCTTTTTCCTTGTTTCTTTATGGGCCTCTAGGCCCTCTACCATGGATACATTTTGGGGTATTTCTATCGCAGATATTTGTAGAGATTGGAGCATTGTCCTCTTTTAAATTATTTTTCTTCGTTTTCCTTCTTAGGTTGGCTGGACTCCTGTCCCCCCTTTTCTTTACATCAGATAAATTTCTTCTTTAATCTAAAATTAAAAAAAAAATACTTATTACAACATATTACAAGAAAAATCTCAAAATAAACCCTAATATTAACAAGAAAATAAAGTTGGTGGATAATACCAGCCAGCCAACCAAACGTCGGAGTAAATATGTATTTAGTGATACTTTTACACTTGTTTTAGCAAGTCAGCAACATTTCAAACTTTCGGCAAGTCACGTATGGCTCTGCTAGCATAATTATTGCTAAAGCATTAACAATTGCCAAAATAAAAAGCACCCTAATTATTTATAGAAGACAAACATATAATTCACAAGTAAACTGAAAAACAACCCTAACCCTAACAATTTTAATATAGACCTCAAAAAAAAAGAGAGTCTCACATTCTGTGTAGTGAACATAGTACTCGTAGTCATTAGGTCCACCACAGAGCAATCTACGGCGTTCGATGACCTTGACGGGGTGATACTTTGAGTCTCTCCAACGACACAAAACAAGAGTACCGACCTCAAGCGGAAGCATACTCGATTTCCTCTTCCTATACGTCTCGTTTTCTGGCTGACCTACGGCGAAATCCGCCGACAGAGGATTTCTATTACGGGTGAGATGAAGGTGGCTGCCGTCGGAGGTTGGAGTTGAGTCGTTCTCGGGGCTCTTGGGCGGATCTATCGACCCCATTTTCGGGTGCGAGATTTGATGTGTGAATTTCAACGTAACAAATTTTATAATTTGAGAAAACAATAAAATACACTTCTAAAATATGGAGTACTACATATTAGTAGTAATTTTTAAATCCATACGTGTGCTGATTATTATGAAATTAATGATTTTTTTAACATTATTCTTTTTACATAAATAATAGTTGAAATTTAAATTTTTATAGTAACAAACTAGATATAAACTCGCGCGTTGCGGCATAATTATTTAAATTTTTAATAATAAATATGTGTGTACAATTATAAAATTAAAATATAATAAAAAAATAGTATATTATTGTGCGATGATCAAATTTTACACAGAAAAACAAATGAATATATATTATAGGGGGTAGTGGTGAGAGTTTACCCTCTAATTATGTGATTATTACTTTTAAGCTAATAACAAATTAAGATTACCAAACAAAAAGACATAACAAAAAGAGAAGAAAATTGTATAAATATATAAATAACTCAATAACCGACATGAACTTAAAATATTACCAAAAGATCAAATAAAATATATCATTGATGCAGAGAAAAGAATGAAAAAATCTGATATAATGATTCACATATTTTAAATCATGGTGCTAGTAGGTAGCAGCATTCTATAATCAATTAATAAAAGGAAAATTATATATTTTTGTTATATGAAGTAAACAATCATGCTTACTACAAAAGTTTTATTGCAAAATGTGTGAGGGAAGCTTGAAGCAAATTAAATAAATATTGACAAAACCATATTGCTATTATCAATAACCACATTGCTATCATCAATATCATCAATTAAAAGATAACAATTAAATTACAAATGATAATATCATATCATTATGCTATTAACATTATTCAAAATATTTATGTGGGATTATAAAGTAGTGATTTTAGGAGATAATAATTAAGAAACGAAAATCGAGATACATAAATCTAAAATTGTCAATATCAGCAAATGGTTATAAATCTAAGAGATCACCCAAAGGAAATTTTTGCTTTGGTGTACTCTGCCATCTAAGATTCATGAGTGGACAATTAAAGGAATTTATTGCAAAACATTATTCAAATTTTGTGAGAGAATAATTCACCAAGTTTTTTAAAACTAAACTTAAAAGTTTTTTATTATTTTTAAAATTAAACATTATTCAAAGCGTCTTTTTTTAATAATAATATTCAAAGTTTGTATATATAGGCAAGGATGTAGCCATACAATCAATGTATATCTTGTTTACGTTTTTCTTTCTTTTTGTATCAGCCACTGACGGTGAGCGTTCTTGCTCGAATGTACTTTCCGTCTGCAATAACATATTTAACAATATCATGGAGCTTATCGGGGATAAAAATGTAAGGAAGCAAAAATAGAATATAAGAAATGAAAAATAACAAATTGATTTTGATTTTGGAGGATATAATGTATATACGAAACTTATTCGCAACCATTTCCACCTGATTATGCAAAACTGTATTATTGTATACAAGGGTACCAAATCTTATCTTTCTAGTTCATCAGGGCAATAGAATCCAAAATTCTTCAAAAATAGTCCCAAGTAATTATTTCACTCTTAATCGATGAATTGTTTATTAGTATGTCAAAAAAACTATACTATTATCACTCATCAGCTAAGTTTAGTGTTTAGTCAGCGTGCATCTTCCTAAGGTTCATCCAAACTTTAGATAAAGCACCAATGAGAAAGTGCAAAAATTCAACAAGGAAATAAAACTTCAATTAATATACCTGTTGATCAAAAGAAGACTTTTTAAGCCTTTTACTACAAGGGCTTGAAAATGTATTTCAACAAAAAAAAGATTAAAATTAGGCGTCAGCCCCCATACATGGTCTTACAACTTAGTGGAGACCTATGTTTTTGGTAAACAGTCGCCCGGCTACATCAGTTGTAAAAAGCGATATTGAAACATCGGTTGTTGGAGTCTATTGTAGGCGACCTTCTATTCACCTCTATAACAAAGACCTATGCTTGCTTTAGCGGCTCACAAATAGTTCACCTTCTTATGCATACATACTAACGCTTGCTTTAACTAATGTAGTATGCAAGATAATCCCGATAGCAACAGTTGGCTGCTACCGACTCGCTACCAGCTATCGACTTTATTAGCTGTGTAATTAGTGGCTTAGCTGTTAACCCTATGTTAATTAAAACCATGAAAAACACCCATAGCTAGACCTGACAATATAGTTAGTTAACTGTTGGGTCAAACCATATTAACTGGAACCAAATGGGTTGGTTAATCATTTTTCAACCCATATTCTATTTCGATCCAAATCACTCTCTTTTCACTCTTAGATTGTGTTTGATAAATCTGGGAATTAAGATCTGAATGATTATGATGTCTTAATAAATTAGATCATCTGAATGGTTATGAGGTCTGAATCTAAAAAATTATTTGATAACAAAAAAGTAAGTTATCTCTTAATGACACTATTTTACCATTTTAAAGGGTAAAATTTTATTTAATAATTTTAAATATTCAATTTAATAAAAATGAGTGCATAATATTGTTGAATATATTTATATAAAAAAAATTATCAAAAAAATTTCATTAAGAGGTACCTCTTAATTATTAAGATTTCATTTTCTGTCTTACCGATTAAGAGGCATTCAGAGGTAACAAAAAACAAAATAAACAGCATCATGCCTCTTAGCGAATAAGAGGCAGTCCATTAAGAGGCAATCAGATGTAAACAAACAACACCTTACTCTCTTTTCTTTGATTTCAGTATCAAAAGTTTCCCCTGCACGGCCCCACCGCTTTTCACTTTTCTCCTTTCAGCTACTACTATATCTATCCGATACAAACTAACTCTAAATGCACAAATCAATAAGTCTTATTATTTATTAATATTTATATATTTTTATTACTATTAATATATGTATTTATATTTAAAAACATAATTATAAAGTTTATAAATCATTTAAAAAGTATTAATAATTATTAATGTATTTTTTTCAAATATTAAGTGAATTAATAAGTTTATCTTAACATTAATTGAGATTTTTTTATTTAACTTTACAAAATCAAAATTGATATTATTTTCAGAACGTAAGTAATTTTAGGGATTGAGGGCATATTGTCACCTAACAAAGCTGGGAGACTAAAGAAGAAAAATAAAAGGTCACGTCAAGAGAAGGGGAAAAATAGACGAGAAAAATAATATATATATATATATATATATATATATATATATATATATATATATATATATGTTAACAAATATTTTATGAAATTGGATTGTAGAAAATATATGCAATAAGATAAAATAAATTAAAATATAACCCTTTTTAAATTCCACGTACTTTTAGATTAGTGATTCCTTTACATTTCAGATCTGTTTGTTTACTTATGTGCTTTAATTTTGCTTTTTTTTTCTTGTTTTGAAAGTTGAATTGAAGAAGCAGATGTGACGCCCCCAAAACAGGTATACATCACCCATTCTGGGTCGCCAAATACATGATACAAAAATAAATACAACCTCAGTAATACAATTATCGTACAAAATACGACAACACATATACTGTGAGTTTGAATACAAATAGAAAGTATAAAAACCCAAAAGGAGTCCTCATTACAATTATTGATACATGATGAGTGAGTTTTATACTCAGAATTGAGTGTGTTTGAGCTTAATCTTTTGGATGTTTTTAAGTGTTTGTATATATTCATGCATGTTTTACGTTGTTTTGTAGGAATTGGGACAAAAGTTACTTGGATCGACGTTTGGGGTGGCTAGATTCGCGTTTTCGACTTGTCATTTACACAGCAGTCATTTCAGAGCCAATTTGAGTAATGCTCCTGACCTTTTTTCGGAAAACTTAAAGAATGAAAGTTGTAGATCTACGTCTCCTCTTTCTGGAACATCTTGAATCATCTAAATCGGAGTTCGGACGAAGAAGTTATGGCTATTTTTTCAAAGGACGTCGGAGCAAAAAATGTCAAAAAATGTTCCAGCGTCGGGGCTCCCATTTCATGCCTATTTGCAGCGCCGGGGCGCTAGGGGGCAGAATCCCAGCACCATGCCTAGCGCCAGGGCGCTAGGGAAGGGGTTGGTCAAGCTTGGACGCGTTTTGGGGCGAATTTTGACACTTTTTAGACTCCAAATTGGATTGGGTTTGTTCTTAAGCTAAAAATTAGACTTGTAACCTATAAATACATGATGTAAGGCATAAAATAAAGGGGGATGACATAGATTAGATTAGAGATACACTCCATTAGATTAGAATATTAACCCTAATTCTTGTTAATTTTGGAGATTGAAGCAACTTGGAGATCATTGAAGATCAAGAGCAGGAGCAAGAGGGGAGTATCAGATTTACCGACAACAGATTCTATTCTTTTCTCTTATCATACTTTTATCTTTTAATGTCTATTCAGTTGTGGATTCTTGGTTTCAATTCATTAATTATGAACTAACTCTTTTATTAAGATTTCAATTGAACCTTTTATGTCTATGAATTAGTTATTTGATTTATTCCAATTATTTATGTCAAGGTGAATTGTTTATCTTGTCTTGCGCTTATTGATTAATTATCTGATCAGTAATTACCTTGTTACTCTAGAAGGAATTGGGAGATGAATTTTAGGGTTAGAACTAGGCATGATAACATGTGACTTAGTTATTTACATAGTGAATAATTAGGTTTGTGAATTGAATAAAAATATCTGTTCACCGCATGTAACACATAAGGAATTGGAATTAAAGGAGTTTAATTCAATTGTTTTGCATAGTAATATAGCAAGATTAATCTGGATTAAATAGAAGTCAATTGATCACTTGGAAAAGGGCTTTTGACATTTGAGAATTCCTGTTAACAATTCAGTAGGCATAATAATTGGGATAATTGGATAATTGATTTATAGTTCATAATTGGGGATATTGAAGTCTTAATCTTTATTTATTTGAATTCATTTATAAAGCAATTCAATTTAATTAGTTAATTTAGTTTTTTTAATTAGAAAAATCACTATTTGAGATTGTTTAAATAAAATTAGTTTGGTTAATAATTACTATTTGGTGATTTTTATTAAACAATTTCTCATGTGAACGATACTCTACTTTCACTTTATTACTTGTTGACCGTGTATACTTGCACGTATTCATTGATTGTGAAATCGATCAACAAGTTTTTGGCGCCGTTGCCGGGGAATTAATTTAATAATTATTTACCAATATTAATTTCAATCAAATTAGTCTTAATTTAAACATTTTTATTTTTATTTTTAATTCTCTTCCTATATTTCTCTCTTTTCAGGTACCATAGATGACTTTGCGTATCAATGGTCATACACGAACATGACTCAACCAAGGAAAACAGAGATTGACGGACTCGTGACATTGACAACATTAACAGCACAAGTGGCCGCAATGGTTAAGCAAATGGAAACATGGCGTCCACAATCCATACATCAGGTAGCGATGGTTTGTGAATTATGTGCTGGGGGTCATGCTACGGATCAATGTGCCATAAATTCTGAATCAGCACAGTTCGTAGGGAGCTATAGTCGGTCTACCCAACCGTATCCGAACCAAAACACGCATAATCAGGGTTGGAGAAATCATCCGGGATTTTTTTGGAGTAACAATCAAGCTCAAGCTGTAAGACCCCAACTTTTATAAATAAAGATGAATTTTCTATAAATATTATTTTTGAATATTATGGAGTTAATTTGATATAATGTTATAGTTGTGGGTAATATTTATAAATTTTGCAAAGTACGCAAGTTGTTATATAATATTCGATTGGTCAGAGAATATTCATTTTAACAGGGAATATTCGTACAACGGCACAATCATTGGTGGACCCCACAACGGAATTATTGTCGGATTGAGAAAACGACAAAAATATTTTATTAAAAATAATGGCGGAAGTTTTACCATTGATACTGTTGAACTACTCAGTAGTAAAAGTACAGTAATACGTGTGGTTGCATAGTAGCACACGGTATTAATTATTAATGCTTATGTGAGAAGTACTCAGTTTGATTCAATTATTGTCAGTTAATAATTTGAATTATTTAGCGATAATGAAGTTTTGTTTTATTCGTATTATTAACGTAATAAAACAGAAACATCTTTTTATATAAAACAGAATACTTTATTAAAGTTATTCTATAAATAGAATATATTATATTTTATTTAAAAGATTTTTCTTTAAATATGGACCGTCAGATTAAAGTAATCAATCTGGACCGTTCATGAATTAGTTACTATGCATTCTATTTTTCTATAAATAACAGCTCATTCCTTCATTATTTCTTACGAATTCACTGAACTCTAGAGAGAGAAGAAAAGTATTCTGCTACTTAACTACTTCCTTATTTCAGTTCTTCTTTAAAACGGTAAGGGGTGTTATTCTTTCTTATTCATGAAGAGAACTGTTGTTATTCCATTTCTTATTATTCTGTTGGAATAACCTGTATACGCGGTCTACCCTATACTTGGTGACATTCTTCTGTTATTCTGTTGGAACATCTTGTCTGTGTGTTTTACACCGGACCTGGTTCCGTTTTTATTATTATTCTGTTGGAACATCCTGTCTGTGCGTTTACGCTGGACCTGGTTCCATTATTTATTATTCTGTCGGAATATCCTGTCTGTGCGTTTACGCCAGACCTGGTTCCATTATTTGTTATTGTCAGAATATCCTGTCTGTGCGTTTACGCCGGACCTGGTTTCATTATTTATTATTCTGTCAGAATATCCTGTCTATGCGTTTACGCCAGACCTGGTTCCATTATTTATTATTCTGTCGGAATATCCTGTCTGTGCGTTTACGCCGGATCTGGTTCCATTATTTATTATTCTGTTGGAATAACCTGTCTGTGCGGTCTATCGCATGCCGGGTGATTTCTTTTGTTATTCCATTCTTTATTATACTCAGTTGGTTAAGTTTTAACTTCTATACTCCATGAAATTTGTGGAATATCCTTGATAATTACGTTTCATCCAGTATCTTTTCATGAAAATATTCTTCTAAGCATTCTTGAATTTTACTCCACAAAGCAGTATCATGTTGACAATTTAGACGTTGTTAATTATTGGATAAATTAATTCTTGAACTTGTTTTATTGAATTCTTATATCATTGTCATCATCCTCATGTTTATAAAATGTTGAAAGTCATCTGTGGCCTGTAGTGCATAGATGGACTTGGTATGATTATGACAAGGGATTATTCGGTATAATCATGACCGTAATATTACAAATGATGTGGTTTAAGTCCTCATTGGCCCGTAGTGCATTGATGGACAGTTGTTGGCATGATCATGACCATTAATGAATACACGAATATCCTTGGCCGTAGTGCAGGGGTGATTCGATGATGTGGATTATTTTATTAAGCTGAATCCCAGCGATAACAGTGTTGAAAAACCTTTTAAATCATAGAAGATAGTAGATTTTATTCTCTACTTGATTCTTTTAATGGATTGCTTGTTCCGCTGCATTTAAACTTAATGTTCATTATATTTTATCAGTTTAACACTGTTGAAGGCTAATGATAATTTATTCAGTATTATCTTAGTCATAATATTTCTTACTGGGCTAGTTGAGCTCACCCTTTCTTTCACTATTCTCTTTAGGAAATGAGAATATAGCTGGGACGAGTCGGGGAACAGAATGATGGACCAGATGATTGTATTAGTAGTCCTCACTATTCTATTAAATAGTGTGATAATAATTATAATGAGGACTCTTTTTGAGTTTGTATATTCTTTAGTAGACAATAATTGTATTTAAACTCACAGTTATATTTTATCGTATTGTACACGACAGTTGTATTAGTAAGTTGTATTTGTATTCTGTACCATGTATCTGACGACCCAAGATGGGTGATGTATACCTAATTTTAGGGGCGTCACAGTTGGTATCCAAGCTTAGGGATATGATCCCTGGCTAAGATGTGAGGATAGAACTAGGAGGATAGAGACGGAGAATTCCTTCACTAGTATGACCTACCTAAGTTTATTTGCATGGAATTTAGTTGGTCGGTCATAATGTAAGGATAATATATGACATATCAATTAACTTTTGTTTTGTGGCAGTATCTGAAAATGGTATCTAAGAATGTTGAGAATAGCAATGGAGCACATGCGACTGTTGATTCACCACATATCAATAATCAGGATAATGTGCATCAGGAAGGTGACAATCTTCATGCAAACAACAACACTGACCAGATGATGAATGATGGAATGTTCAGAAGCTTTATGTAGTTCATGCAACAGCAGACGAGAGCGGCTCCTGTCCAAAATATAGGTGGAAACACTGAAAACTCTCAGACGGTCACCGCTAAACAGTTCAAGGAGCTGGGACCACCGGAGTTTAAGGGAGAGCCAAAATCACTTCTAGCGGAAACATGGATAAAGCAGATCACCAAGATATTTGATGTCTTGGGATTCTCCGAGGAGCAAAAGGTTCCTTTTGCCGCCTTTATGTTGCGAGGAGAGGCAGATTACTGGTGGGAATCGATTAAGCGTACTCAACCTGCCGCACTGAAGATGTCTTGGGAGAAGTTCCAAGAGCTGTTTAATGACAAATACTTTCCCGAAAGTGTTCATCACATGAAGGAGGTGGAGTTCATCAAATTGGAGCAGAATAATATGACCGTGTCGCAGTATGAGGCTAAATTTGCTGAGTTGTCCCGGTTTGCCCCACTTGGTGGATAATGAAGAGCGAATGACGCGAATATTTTTGCGAGGTTTGAAACCTGAGATACGTCAACATCTTATTTCTCATAAACTGTGTTTGTATTCAGATGTTGTGAATAGGGCTCAGTTAGTGGAGCGCGATAACGAGTCAACGCAACCAAAAGAGAGCAGTCGGTAAAATAATAATACCAGTGAGAGCAGTCATCGAAGCGGTGACAACAAGCGTGGAGGGAATCAACATGCCAGAAATAGTAACCACTTCGGTGGTAATCAGGGCCAAAATAATAAGAATGGTCATTTCAAGAAGAGGAGATTCAATAATGATGGAAAGACGTCAACACCAGCACCCGTTGTTAAGGAAGGATAACGACCACCTATCATATATTTCAAATGCGGAGGGGAGGGGCACATCAGTCCAAACTGCGCGATGCCGTCTAAAGCATGTTATAATTGTGGAAGAGGTCATTTAGCTCGATTTTGTCGTTTACCAAAAACAAGTTCAGCCAAGATGGAGACACCAAAGGCCGTCCCAGAAAAATCAAAACCGGTAGTGCAAGGGAGAGCATTTGTTGTGACCTCCCAGAAAGTAAGGAACCCGAATGAGGTCATCACGGGTAAGCTTATCATAAACTCTAACGAAGTTTATACTTTATTTGATACCGGTTCTACCCATTCTTTTATTTCTCCTACTTGCGCTCATCGATTAAATTTGACTCCGGAGAAATTAAACTTTGACTTATCTGTTGAAACTCCATTGGGAGAAACCTTCATTACATCCACGGTTTATAAGTCTTGTTTGGTTCAAGTTGGTACCCACACATTACCTGTCGATCTTATTTCATTAAAAATACTTGCATTTGACGTGATTCTAGGGATTGATTGGTTAACTACTCATCATGCAAAAATTGATTGTTTTCGTAAGGTTGTTAGCTTTCATATTCCTAATCGACCTATTATGCGAATTCAAGCAACCAAACCATTAAAATCAATCGCTGTAATCTCAAGCCATAAAGCTATTCGTTTATTGAAAAATGGATGTCAAGCTTTCTTAGCTCATGTCACGGATCTAAACAAAAATACGTCAGTTTTGAATGATATTTCTATTGCTAATAAATTCCCTGACGTATTCCCTGAAGAACTTCCTGGCCTACCCCCAAAGCGTGAAATTGAATTTTGTATCGACCTTGAACCTGGTACAAAACCCATTTCCAAAGCCCCATATTGAATGGTTCCTATTGAACTTCAGGAGTTAAAGATCCAACTACAGGAATTGTTAGACATTGGCTTTATTCGTTCTAGTACTTCTCCTTGGGGTGCTTCTGTGCTATTCATGAAGAAGAAAGATGGAAGTATGCGACTTTGTATTGATTATCGGGAGTTGAATCATGTCACCATCAAAAATAGGTACCCATTGCCACGTATTGATAACATGTTTGACCAGTTGCAAGGAGCACAATTCTTTTCAAAGATCGATCTTCGTTCTGGATATCATCAGCTGAAGGTTAGAATTGAGGATATTCCAAAGACGGCTTTCAGAACTTGGTACGGGCATTATGAATTCCTAGTTATATCCTTTGGATTGACTAATGTTTCTGCTGTCTTCATGGATATGATGAACCGGGTATTCAGGAAATATTTGGATCACTTTGTGGTCGTCTTTATTGATGACATCCTTATTTATTCTAAAAGCCGTGAAGATCATGAGCAACACTTGAGGCTGGTACTCCAAAAGCTTCGTGAATACAAGCTTTATGTCAAGTTGAAGAAATGCGAGTTCTGGCTGGAGGAGGTAGCATTCCTTGGGCACGTAGTATCAAGTCGTGGAATATCGGTTGACCCGGCAAAGATTGAAGCTATTCAAAGTTGGGAGCAACCTAAATCAGTGACCGAAGTACGTAGTTTTCTTGGTTTAGCTGGTTATTATCGGAGATTCGTGGAAGGATTTTTTCGAATCGCTACTCCATTAACTCAGCTGACTCGGAAAGATACAAAGTTCGGTTGGAGCGAAGAATGTGAGAAGAGTTTTCAAGAACTCAAGAGGAGACTCATTTCAGCACCTGTTCTAACAATACCATCTGGCTCGGAGGGATTTGTCATCTACAGTGATGCTTCGAGCAAAGGGTTGGGATGCGTTCTCATGCAACATGGAAAAGTTATAGCCTATGCATCAAGACAACTCAACGAATATGAGAGGAATTATCCTACTCATGATCTAGAGTTGGCAGTTGTTGTCTTTACACTTAAAATTTGGAGGCATTACTTGTATGGGGAGAAGGTGGAGATCTTTATGGATCATAAAAGCCTTAAATATTTCTTCACTCAAAAGGAACTCAACATGCGACAATGACGTTGGCTTGAACGGTTGAAAGATTATGATCATACCATTCAATACCATCATAGAAAAGCGAATGTGGTAGCTGACGCATTGAGTAGAAGATCATATGCAAGTACGAGTGCGATATTGTCAACACAAAGGCCCATTTTGTGTGACTTGCAAAGGATGGAGATAGAGTTAAAGACTCCAGGGACCCATGTGATGATGGCGAATATACGAGTAGAACCAACTTTAATCGATAAAGTTAAAGCTGATCAAGCTACAGACCTGGAGCTGATGCGTATGAGGAAGAAAGTGCAAGAAGGTGCTATGCCGGAAGCAAGAATCGATGAAGAAGGAATACTTCAAGTCAACTCCAGACTTTGTGTTCCTAACAACCCTGATTTAAAGTATGAAATCATGATGGAGGCACACAACACACCGTTTGCAATCCATCCTGGAAGTACCAAAATGTATCATGATCTTCGTCATACATTTTGGTGGAGCAATATGAAGAGAGAGATAGCGCTGTTTATCTCAAGGTGTCTAACTTGTCAACGAGTCAAAGCGGAGCATCAAGTACCAAAAGGTCCATTGCAACCACTTGAAATTCCAGAATGGAAGTGGGAGCACATTACCATGGATTTCGTTACCGGTCTTCCTAAGGTTTCTCAAGGTATAGATGCGATTTGGGTCATTGTTGATAGATTGACCAAGTCTGCTCATTTCTTACCGATACGAGAAATTTATACACTTGAACGTCTTGCTCGTATATACATAAACGAGATTGTAAGACTACATGGTATGCCAGTATCCATAGTTTTTGATCGAGACCCAAGATTCACTTCACGATTTTGGGTTAGTTTACAAAAAGCTATGGCCACGGATTTACTATATAGTTCGGCATATCATCCTCAGACGGACGGACAATCAGAGAGGACTATTCAAACTCTAGAAGATTTATTAAGACTCTGTGTCCTTGACTTCAAGGGAAGTTGGGACAAGTTCTTACCATTGGTGGAGTTTTCCTACAACAACAGTTATCAAGCAAGTATTGGCATGGCTCCATTCGAAGCATTGTATGGAAGAAAACGTCGTTCTCCAGTATGCTGGGATGAGGTGGGTGAAGCAACGTTGTTGGGACCGGAGTTGGTACGTATGACTATAGAAAAGATTCAAACGATCCGACAACGTATAAAAACCTCACAAGATCGACAAAAGAGTTATGCTGATCTTCATCGAAAGGACGTGGAATTGAATATAGGAGAGCATGTGTTTTTACGTGTTGCTCCATGGAAAGGAGTTACGAGATTTGAAAAGAGAGGAAAGCTCAATCCTTGATTCATCGGTCCATTTTTAATCCTCGATCGAGTAGGAACTGTGGCTTATAGACTCGCTTTACCGCCAAGTATGTCTCGTGTTCATAACGTTTTTCACATATCCATGTTACGTAAATATGTGGAAGACCCGAACCACATTATTGAGTTAGAACCGGACGAAATAGCAGAAGATTTGACGTATGAAGAAGTTCATATTTGAATCTTGGATAAGAAGGAACATATTCTACGCTCTAAGGTTATACCTCAAGTCAAAGTTTTGTGGAGAAATCACGATGTTGAGGAAATGACTTGGGAGTTAGAATCTGAAATGAAATCAAGGTATCCTTACCTCTTCGACATACCAGGTACGTACCCTAATTTCGAGGGTGAAATTTCATAAAAAGGGGAGGTTGTAAGACCCCAACTTTTATAAATAAAGATGAATTTTCTATAAATATCATTTTTGAATATTATGGAGTTAATTTGATATAATGTTATAGTTGTGGGTAATATTTATAAATTTTGCAAAGTACGCAAGTTGTTATATAATATTCGATTGGTCGGAGAATATTCATTTTAATAGAGAATATTCGTACAACGGCACAATCATTGGTGGACCCCACAACGAAATTATTATCGAATTGAGAAAACGACAAAAATATTTTATTAAAAATAACGGCGGAAGTTTTACCATTGATACTGTTGAACTACTCGGTAATAAAAGTACAGTAATACGTGTGGTTGCATAGTAGCACACGGTATTGATTATTAATGCTTATGTGAGAAGTCACTCAGTTTGATTCAATTATTGTCAGTTAATAATATGAATTATTTAGCGATAATGAAGTTTTGTTTTATTCGTATTATTAATGTAAGACCCCAACTTATTAATAAATGAAATTAAATTTTCTCTATTTAGTATTTTGAAATAGAAAGGGTTGATTTGATTAATGTGGTTAGTTATGGGTAAAATGCGCAAATATTTCAAATAAGCAAGTGGTTATAAAATATTCATTTTTGGTCGGTGAATATTCGTTTGGTCATGGAATATTCTTGCTATCGGGGAATATTTGTATAACGGCGCAGCCTTATGTGGGCCCCATAACGGAAAGCGATTAGATGAAGAAAACGACAAGTATAAGTTGTTTATAATTAACGGCGTAGTTGTTACCGTTAATACTGTTGGAATACCTGGTGGTTAAAATACAGTAGCATACGGTATTGCACCAATTATTGATTCTTACAAAGGAAGGCACTACTCAATAATTGTTACAGTAGTTACTGTTCAATATTTTATTTTATTGATTCAATAATTGCTGCATTAATATTTTATATTATTGTTGTTTCAATAATTGTCACTGCACAGTATTTTCCATTATCAGATCAATAATTCATATTATTTGAATAATATTATTAGATAACATTATTGGCAATGTCTAGAAAGTTCTGTCTAAGGAGAGGTTTGGTCATCTAATTGCGCGCCAGTAAGGAGAAATTCTTATTAAAAAGCCCCTCTTTCCTGGGAACAGCCTGGTTGTCATAAATGTGATTCTGTAATATTATTTGTGAATAATTAATTATTGATTCATATGATAAGGAAATATTTATTTTATGTGGATATAAATGAGGGATATAATTTTATGGTTAAAAATGAAGGAGTTAATATTGAGATTTTTATCAGTATTTTTGTCGGAATGGAGGTATTAAAAATTAGGATTTTTGAGATATTTTGCGGGGGTTATAATTTTTAATTCGACCGTTGGATCGTGGTAATTTTTGGATATGTTATACATATATAAGTTGAGTATATTTTCACAAATTTTGAACCGTTAAAAATGAACGTATGATTTATAATGAATTTTACGAGATGCCTGTTTCAGAAATTGTTGAATTTTTGGAGTTTATCATTTTGGTAAAAAATTCTAGAATTGGTAGGCCCCACTCTTGGTTGGTGAAGAAATGTGCTGAGATTTTTATTCAAATGTGGTAAGCTTGAATAATAGCAGGTAAAGCCATCAGGTTGCAGGTTAAGTCTGCTTCGGCGTGCTAACATTTTCCTATAAATAGAGGGCTAAGTTAGAATTGAAAATCACACCAGAAACAAGTTTTCTCTCTTTCTCTCTCTAGATTATTGATTGTATTTTGTGAGTATTTAGATACTTTGAGAGTTTCTATTCATCAGAGCAAGTTTCTTTCAGCCTTATACCGGTTTTCTGACCAGAAGTACTGATATTTTGAGGTAAGGGATATTATTTTCTTCTTAAATGATATTATTTTCTTCAATATCATTATTCTGAAATATTGATATGAGTTTTTTATCAAATTTAAAACTTTTTGTGTCGAGGTTACTATTAACGTATGCGGCACTATTCACGTATACGGCACTATTCACGAATACGACACTATTCACCGAAAAATAAAATTTTCTCTTTTTGTCCAAGATATCTATTATGGTTACTATCTTTGATTGTATCCATGTTTTGATCTTTATTTTTGAATTCTGCTTCACAATTGATTATTATGAAGTATTATTGATCTTGGATAAACTGTTATACGAATCCCTACTATTTGTCCTCCTGTCTCACTGGATTCATTTTCTTTAAGATATTTTTCATCATCCTCGGCCCTAAATGATGATATTACTGAATATCTTTGGCCTGTATTGTAAAGATGTATGATTACCTGATGAATATCTTTGGCCTGTAGTGCAAAGATGAACAGGTGTTGAGATGAACATGACCGACTGGTGATACAAATGAATATTTTTGGCCTGTAGTGCAAAGATGAATATTTGGTTAAAGATGATTATTAATTGATGTTACAGGGATAAAATATTGATGATGAACTTTTAAATCTTAGAAGATAGTAGAATTCATTCTCTACTTGACTCTTCTAATAGTTTGCTGTTTTCGCTGCAATTGTTGATCTAAAACTTGTTGTCGATTATATTCTATCAGATTTTTCCCTGTTGAATACTAATGATAATTTGTTGTATATTTTCTTAGTCATAACATTCTTTACTGGGCTAGTTGAGCTCACCCTTTTCCTTTTTGTTCCATATTTCTTCTCAGGAGGTGAGAACATAACAGGATCTAGTCGGGGTATGGAGTGATGGTTCTAGAAAGATGTTTTAGGAGTCCTCACTATTTCTGTAAAATAGTGTTTGAATAATTATAATGAGGACTTATATGAGTGTGGATATTGTCTAGAAGACAATATTTATATTTAAACTCACAGTATGTGTTGTCGTATTTTGCACGACAATTGTATTATTGAAATTGTAGTTTGCTTTTTATACCATGTATTTGGCGACTCAGAATGGGTGTTGTATACCTATTTTGGGGGCGTCACAGTTGGTATCAGAGCTTAGAGATATGATCCCTGACTGAGATATGAGACAAGAACTAGGAGGGGAGAGATGGTAAATTCCTTCGCTAGTATGACCTGACTAAGTTTATTTGGTGTTTATTTGGTCGGTCAGAGTATAGGGATAATATATGACATGACTATTAACCCTTGTTTTATGGCAGTATTTAAGAATGGCAGCTGAGAACGTTAATAATGGAGTAAATCAGACCGTGGAGACACCTTTGATCACCACCCAGGGGAACGTGCAACAGGAAAGCAATATTCCTCCTGTAAACAACGTTACCGAGCAAACTATGAATGATGGAATGTTTAGGAGCTTTTTGTAGTTCATGCAAAATCAGACGAGGGAGACTCGTGTGCAGAATACGGGTGGAAATGATAACAATGTGCGGTTTGTCACAGCCAAGCAGTTTAAAGAATTGGGACCACCAGAATTTAAGGGAAAGCCGGATCCGATCATGGCGGAAACATGGGTCAAGCAAATTACCAAGATATTCGATGTCTTAGGATGCACGGAGGAACAGAAGATTTCATTCACCACCTTTATGTTCCGCGGTGAGGCAGACTACTGGTGGGAGTCTGTGAAGCGTACCCAGCCTGACGCACTCAACATGTCCTGGGAAATATTTCAGAAACTGTTCAATGACAAGTACTTTCCTGAAAGTATTCGTCATATGAAGGAGGTGGAGTTTATCAGACTGGAACAAAACAACATGACGGTGTCCCAGTACGAGGCGAAGTTTGCAGAGTTATCCAGGTTTGCACCTCATTTGGTCGAAAATGAGGAACGAATGACAAGGATGTTTTTAAGAGGTCTAAAACCCGAGATTCGGCAATATCTTATCTCTCATAAATTTTCTTTATATTCAGATGTTGTAAACAGGGCTCAATTATTAGAGCGAGATAATGAGTATGTGCAACCGAGGGACTACAACCAGGGTCATACCGGTGACAGCAGTCATCAGAGCGATGATAACCAACGAGGAGGGAAAAATACGAACAAAGGCGGTAACCACTTGGGTGGTCATCGTGGCCATGATAATAGGAGAGGCGAGTCAAGTGGAAATTTCAGAAAGAGGAGATTCAACAATGACGGGAAGACATCAGCAGCTGCACCAGCACCAACAACAAATTCTAGGGGAGGAGAACGACCGCCAGTTAGATGTTACAAATGCGGGAAAGAGGGACATATCAGCCCAAACTGTCTACAACAATCCAAGGTATTTTACAACTGTGGAAAGGAAGGCCACATAGCTCGTGATTGTTCTGTAGCAAAACCAAGTTCAAAGGGGATGGTGACTCCAAGGGCTGTCCCGGATAAGTCGAAATCAGCGGTTCCTGGAAGAGCATTTGTCGTGACTGGCCAAAACATGAGGAACCCGAACGAGGTGATCACGGGTAAGCTAATCATAAACTCTTGCGAAGTTTATACCTTATTAGATACCGGTTCTACCCATTCTTTTATCTCTCCAGCTTGTGCTCAACGTTTAAACTTGACTCCGGAGAAATTGAACTTTGACTTATCTGTTGAAACTCCGTTGGGTGAAACCTTCGTTACATCTACAGTCTATAAATCTTGCATGATCCAAGTTGGCACTATCACATTACCTGTTGATCTTATCTCTTTAAAGATACTTGCTTTTGATGTGATTTTAGGGATTGATTGGTTAACCACGCATCATGCTAAAATTGATTATTTTCGTAAGGTTGTTAGTTTTCATATTCCTAACCAACCTATTATACGAATTCAAACAACCAAACCACTAAAATCAATCGCTGTCATATCAAGCCATAAAGCCATTCGTTTATTGAAAAACAGATGTCAAGCTTTCATAGCCCATGTTATGGACTTGAACAAAAACACGTCAGATTTGAATAATATTTCTATTGTTAGTGAATTTCCTGACGTATTTCCTGAAGAACTTCCTGGTCTACCCCCAGAACGTGAAGTTGAATTCTTTATTGACCTTGAACCCAGTACAAAGCCCATTTCTAAAACTCCATATCTAATGGCTCCTATTGAACTTCAGGAGTTAAAAGTCCAATTACAGGAGTTATTAGACATCGATTTTATTCGTCCTAGTACATCTCCTTAGGGTGCTCCTGTTTTATTCGTAAAGAAGAAAGACGGGAGTATGCGACTTTATATCGACTATAGGGAATTGAACCATGTCACCATCAAGAATAGGTATCCGCTACCTCGCATTGATGACCTGTTTGACCAGTTGCAAGGAGCACAATTCTTTTCAAAGATCGATCTTCGTTCTGGATATCATCAGCTGAAGATTAAAACTGAGGATATTCCAAAGACTGCCTTCAGAACTCGATACGGGCATTATAAATTCTTAGTCATGTCTTTTGGATTAACTAATTCTCCTGCTGCTTTCATGGATATGATGAACCATGTATTCAAAGAATATTTAGATCAGTTCGTTGTTGTCTTTATTGATGACATCTCATCTATTCCAAAAGCCGTGAAGATCATGAGCTCCATTTGAAGCTGGTACTCCAAAGGATTCGTGAAAACAAGCTATATGCCAAATTGAAGAAATGCTAGTTCTGGCTTGAGGAAGTAACATTTCTTGGGCACGTGGTGTCAAAACATGGAGTATCTGTCGACCCGGCGAAGATTGAAGCTATACAAAGTTGGGAGCAACCGAAGTCGGTGACCGAAGTACGTAGCTTTCTGGGCTTAGCTGGGTATTATCGGAGATTCGTGGAAGGATTTTCTAGAATCGCTACTCCGTTAACTCAGCTGACTCAGAAGGATACAAAATTCGGTTGGAGCGAGGATTGTGAAAAGAGTTTTCAAGAACTTAAGAGGAGACTCATTTCGGCACCTGTTCTGACAATACCATCTGGTTCGTATGGATTTGTTATCTACAGCGATGCTTCAGGCAAAGGGTTAGGATGTGTTCTCATGCAACATAAGAAAGTCATAGCCTATGCCTCGCGACAACTCAAAGAATATGAGAGGAATTATCCTACTCATAATTTGGAGTTGGCAGCAGTCGTTTTTGCGTTGAAGATTTGGAGACACTACCTGTATGGGGAGAAAGTGGAGATCTATACGGATCATAAAAGCCTCAAATATTTTTTCACCCAAAAGGAACTCAACATGCGACAACGACGTTGGCTTGAGCTGTTGAAAGATTACGATCATACCATCCAATATCATCTTAGAAAAGCGAACGTAGTAGCTGACGCATTGAGTAGAAGATCATACGCGGGTACAAGTGCAATGGTGTTAACACAAAGGCCCATTTTGTATGATTTGCAAAGGATGGAGATAGAGATGAAGGCTCCAAGTACCCACATGATGATATCAAATATACGAGTAGAACCGACTTTAATTGATAAAGTTAAAGTCGCTCAAGCTACAAACATAGAGCTGATAAGTATGAAGAAGAAAGTGCAAGAAGGTGCTACCCCAGAAGCAAGAATCGATGATGAAGGAATACTTCGAGTCAACTCCAGACTTTGTGTTCCTAACGATTTTGACTTGAAGCATAGAATAATGATGGAGACACACAACATACGTTTGCAATCCATCCTGGGAGTACCAAAATGTATCATGATCTTCAACATACATTTTGGTGGAGCAATATGAAAAGAGAGATCGCAGAGTTTATCTCGAGGTGTTTAACTTGTCAACGTGTAAAGGCGGAGCATCAAGTGCCAAAGGGTCCATTGCAACCACTTGAGATTCCGAAGTGAAAGTGGGAACACATTACCATGGATTTCGTTACAGGTCTTCCCAAGGTTTCTCAAGGCATAGATGCGATTTGGGTCATTGTTGATAGATTAACCAAGTCTGCTCATTTCTTACCTATACGTGAGACTTATTCCCTTGAACGTCTTGCTAGTATGTACGTGAATGAGATTGTGAGATTGCATGGCATGTCAGTATCCATTGTTTCGGATCGTGACCCAAGATTTACTTCACGATTTTGGGTTAGCTTGCAGAAAGCTATGGGCACGGATTTACGATTTAGTTCAGCATACCATCCTCAAACGGACGGGCAATCAGAGAGGACTATTCAAACCCTTGAAGATCTATTAAGACTCTGTGTTCTAGATTTCAAAGGAAGTTGGGATAAGTACTTGCCACTGGTGGAATTCTCTTATAACAACAGTTATCAGGCAAGTATAGGTATGGCTCCATTTGAAACCTTATATGGACGAAAGTGTCGTTCTCCAGTATGCTAGGACGAGGTGGGTGAAGCAACGTTGTTGGGACCAGAATTGGTACGCATAACTACAGAGAAGATCCAAACGATTCGACAACGTTTACAAACGTCACAGGATCGACAAAAGAGTTATGCGGATCTTCATCGAAAGGATGTAGAATTTAGTATTGGAGATCATGTATTGTTACGTGTTGCACCATGGAAAGAGTTACAAGATTTGAAAAGAGAGGAAAGCTCAATCCACGATTTGTCGGTCCATTTGAGATTCTTGACCGAATAGAAAATGTGACCTATAGACTCGCATTACCTCCAAGCATGTCTCGTGTTCATAATATTTTTCACATATCTATGCTTCGTAAATATGTGAAAGACCCGAACCACATAATTGAGTTAGAACCAGACGAGATAGCCGAAGATTTAACGTACGAGGAGGTACCTGTTAAGATCTTGGATAGGAAAGGGCATGTTCTACGCACGAAGGTTATACCACAAGTTAAGGTTTTGTGGAGAAACCATGCTATTGAAGAAATGACCTGGGAGTTGAAATCAGAAATGAAAGCGAGGTATCCTCACCTTTTCGAAATACCAGGTACGTACGTCAATTTCGAGGACGAAATTTCATAAGGAGGGGAGGTTGTAAGACCCCAACTTATTAATAAATGAAATTAAATTTCCTCTATTTATTATTTTGAAATAGAAAGGGTTGATTTGATTAATGTGGTTAGTTATGGGTAAAATGCGCAAATATTTCAAATAAGCAAGTGGTTATAAAATATTCATTTTTGGTCGGTGAATATTCGTTTGGTCGTGGAATATTCTTGCTATCGGGGAATATTCGTACGACGGCGCAGCCTTGTGTGGGCCCCATAACGAAAAGCGATTGGATGAAGAAAATGACAAATATAAGTTGTTTATAATTAACGGCGTAGTTGTTACCGTTAATACTGTTGAAATACCTGGTGGTTAAAATACAGTAGCACACGGTATTGTACCAATTATTGATTCTTACGAAGGAAGGCTGTGACGCCCCCAAAATAGGTCCAATCCATCCAATCTATTCTGAGTCGCCAAATACATGGTACAGAAAATAACTACAACTTTATGATTACAATTGTCGTGCAAAATACGACAACACATATACTGTGAGTTTAAATACAAATATTGTCATCTAGACAGTATTCATACTCAATTAAGTCCTCATTATACTTATTGATACACCATTTTACAAAATAGTGAGGACAACTAAAACAACTGTCTTGAACCATCATTCCATACCCCGACTAGTACTCGCTACATTCTCGCCTCCTGAGAAGAAAATGGAACTACAAGGAAAAGGGTGAGCTCAACTAGCCCAGTAAAGAATAATATGACTAAGATAATATACAACAAATTATCGTTAGTCTTCAACAGGGAAAAATTTAATAGAATACAATAGACAACAAGTTTTAAATCAATATTCGCAGCGAAAAATAATAATTCATAGAAGAGTTACGTAGAGAATGAAATCTACGATTATCTATGAATTTAAAAGCCCATCATCAACATTTTATCCCTGTAATATCAATCAATAAATATCTTGATTCAAATAGTCATCTTTGCACTACAGGCCAAAGATATTCATCAGTTGGTCATGTTCACCTCAACACCTGTTCATCTTTGCACTACGGGCCAAAGATATTCATCAGAAATCATTAATCTTTGCACTACAGGCCAAAGATATTCATTTATATCATCATTTAGGACTGAGGATGATGAAAAATATTTTTAAGGAAACGAATCCAGTGAAACAGAATAATAAATATTAAGGATTCGTATTTCAGCTATTCCATGTCCAACAATACCTCATAAATAATCATAGTGGAGTAAAATTCAAGAATGATCAAAACATGGATACAATCAAAGCTAGTATTCAGAATAGATATTTTAGACGAAAAGAAGAAAATTTTATTTTTCGGTGAATAGTAACTCGTGAATAGTAACTCATGAATAGTAACCCCGACATGAAAAGTTCCAAATTTGATAAAAAGTTCAGATCAATACTTCGGCATAATGATATTGAAGAAAATAATATCATTTAAGAAGAAATAACATCCCTTACCTCAGCAAAAACAGTACTTCTAGTTGAAACACCGGATATAGGCTATGACTTGAACTTGGACCGTATAGCAATACTCAAAGTATTAGAATACTCACAAGAATACACTCACTAATATAGAGAGAGAAGATTTTAGTTTCTGGTGTGATTTTCAATTCTAACCTAAGCACCCTATTTATAGGAAAATACTTAGAACACCAAAGCAAAAAATTGAATATAATAATATTATATTTATAAAATTGTCAAGCCCACCTTAGAAGATCTGAATTCAGCCCATTCTTATCACATGTTGAGCCCACTAATTTGCAAAAAACGTTTTTCTTTAAAATAATAATTAAAACTTCCAAAAATCAATTATTTCGGAACTTCAGAACTTCAATAATTCATAATAAATAGCCCTTTTATCAGAAAATTCAAATCTCGCGAATTTTTATAGGAAATTCAATTTTCTACAACTTTACAGAAGAAAGTTTTTCCAAATTCCAAATAAAAATTGACCGAAATCCACAAACGGGCGATTTTACAGTGAATAATAAATTTTCGGTCAAGAATTGTGTCCACCAACACACAAAACATGTGTTAATCATTTAATGCCACAAAAATATTCTTCCTCCTCATATACTCATATATCCCACATTCATTGTAAAAATACCACCATCAATATATTATTAAAATAATATATTTAAATGAATTATTTAATCAGAAAAAGATAAAATATTAATTTTCAACAATTGTCACATTAAAATTTTTTTCCATCTATATCCACATAAAATCAATATTTTCCTCATCATATAAATTAATAATTAATTATACACAAAAAATATTACAGAATCACAGTACTGGCAACCAGGCCGTTCTCAGGAAAGAGGGGGCTTTCAAATAAGGATCTCTTCTTACTGGCGCGCAATTAGATGACCAAACCTCTCCTTAGACAGAACTTTCTAGACATTGCCAATAATGTTATCTAATAATATTATTAAGATAATATAAATTATTGTTCCGATAATAGAAAATACTGTGTAGTGACAATTATTAAAACAACAGTAATATAACATATCAACGCAGCAATTATTGAATCAATAAAATACAATATTGAACAGTAATTACTGTAACAATTATTGAGTAGTGCCTTCTTACGTAAGAATCAATAATTGGTGCAATACAGTGTGCTACTATGCAATAACACGTATTACTGTGTTTAACCACCGGGTATTCCAACAGTATTAACGAGAACAACTACGCCGTTATTTATAAATAACTTATTTTTGTCGTTTTCTTCATCCAATCGCTTTCTGTTATGGGGCCCACACAAGGCTGCGCCGTCGTACGAATATTCCCCGACAACAAGAATATTCCACGACCAAACAAATATTCCCCGACAACAATGAATATTTTAGGACCACTTGCTTATTTGAAATATTTACGCATTTTACCCATAACTAACCACATTAATCAAATCAACCCTTACTATTTCAAAATAATAAATAGAGGAATTTAAATTTTATTTATTAATAATTTTGGGTCTTACAACCTCCCCTCCTTATGAAATTTCGTCCTCGAAATTGACATACGTAGCTGATATTTCGAAAAGGTGAGGATACCTCGCTTTCATTTCTGATTCCAACTCCCAGGTCATTTCTTCAATAGCATGGTTTCTCCACAAAACCTTAACTTGTGGTATAACCTTCGTGCGTAGGACATGCTCTTTCCTATCCAAGATCTTAACAGGTACCTCCTCGTACGTTAAGTCTTCGGCTATCTCGTCTGGTTCTAACTCAATAACGTGGTTCGGGTCTTTCACATATTTATGAAGCACAGATATATGAAAAACATTATGAACACGAGACATACTTGGAGGTAACGCGAGTCTATAGGCCACATTTCTTACTCGGTCAAGAATCTGAAATGGACCAATAAATCGTGGATTGAGCTTTCCTCTCTTCCCAAATCTTGTAACTCCCTTCCATGGAGCTACACGTAATAATACATGATCCCCAATGTCAAATTCCACGTCCTTTCGATGAAGATCCACATAACTCTTTTGTCGATCCTGTGCCGTTTGTATACGTTGTCGAATCGTTTGGATCTTCTCTGTAGTCATTCGTACCAACTCTGGTCCCAACAACGTTGCTTCTCCCACCTCATCCCAACATATTGGAGAGCGACACTTTCGTCCATACAATGCTTCAAAGGGAGCCACACCTATACTTGCCTGATAACTGTTGTTGTAGGAGAATTTCACCAATGGTAGGTACTTATCCCAACTCCCTTTAAAATCTAGGACACAAAGTCTTAATAGATCTTCAAGAGTTTGAATAGTCCTCTCTGATTGCCCGTCCGTTTGAGGATGGTATGCCGAACTGAACCGTAAATCCGTGCCCATAGCTTTTTGCAAGCTAACCCAAAATCTTGAAGTGAATCTTGGGTCACGATCCGAAACTATGGATATTGGCATGCCATGCAACCTTACAATCTCATTCACGTACATACTAGCAAGACGTTCAAGGGAATAAGTCTCCCGTATCGGCAAGAAATGAGCAGACTTGGTTAATCTATCAACTATAACCCAAATAGCATTAATGCCTTGAGAAACCGTGGGAAGACCCGTAACGAAATCCATGGTAATGTGTTCCCACTTCCATTTCGGAATCTCAAGTGGTTGCAATGGACCCTTTGGTACTTGATGCTCCGCCTTTACACGTTGACAAGTTAAACACCTCGAGATAAACTTTGCAATCTCTCTCTTCATATTGTTCCACTAAAATGTATATCGAAGATCACGATACATTTTAGTACTTCCAGGATGGATTGCAAATGGTGTATTGTGTGCCTCCATCATGATCTTGTACTTTAAATCAGAATCGTTAGGAACACAAAGTCTGGAGTGGACTCGAAGTATTCCTTCTTCATTGATTTTTGCTTCTGGAATAGCACCTTCTTGCACTTTCTTCTTCATACGCATCAGCTCCGGGTCTGTAGCTTGAGCAACTTTAACTTTATCGATTAAAGTTGGTTCTACGCGTATACTTGACATCATCGCACTCGTTCCTGCATATGATCTTCTACTCAACGCGTCAGCTACCACGTTTGCTTTTACAGGATGGTATTGAATGGTGTGGTCGTAATCTTTCAACAGCTCGAGCCAACGTCGTTGCCGCATGTTGAGTTCTTTTTGAGTGAAGAAATATTTGAGGCTTTTATGGTCTGAATATATCTCTACTTTCTCCCCATATAGATAGTGCCTTCAGATCTTTAGCGCGAAAACGACTGCTACCAACTCTAGATCATGAGTAGGATAAATCCTCTCATATTCTTTAAGTTGTCGCGAGGCATAGGCTATGACTTTCCCACGTTGTATGAGAACACATCCTAACCCTTTGCCTGAAGCATCGCTGTAGATAACAAATCCATCCGAACCAGATGGTATTGTCAGAACAGGTGCCAAAATGAGTCTCCTCTTAATCTCTTGGAAACTCTTCTCGCATTCTTCGCTCCATACGAATTTGATATCCTTCCGAGTCATCTGAGTTAACGGTGTAGCGATTCGAGAAAATCCTTTTACGAATCTCCGATAATAACCAGAAAGCTACGTATTTCGATTACTGACTTAGGTTGCTCTCAACTGTGACTCATATCCCAATCTTGGATAGCACGTCACAATGACACCTATCAATTTACTACCGCACGAATATGGCGTCCCCTACGGAGAGTCTGGATTCAGTACATTCCACAAAGGAAGTCACCAGATAAAGGCTCGGGTACAAACTTCTACAGTTAGGTTTTTAACTCCTGAAGTTCAATAGGAGCCATTCGGTATGAGATTTTAGAAGTGATTTTTGTACCAGATTCAAAGATGATACAAAATTCAATATCACGCGTAGGCCAAGAAATTCTTCAGGAAATACGTCAGGGATTTACTAACAATAGAAATATCATTCAAATCTGACGTATTTTTGTTCAAGTCCATAACATAGCTAAGAAAGCTTGACATCCGTTTTTCAATAAACGAATGACTTTACGGCTTGATATGAAAGAGTTTGACTTCAATGGTTTGGTTGCTTGAATTTGAATAACAGGTTGCTTAGGAATATGAAAACTAACAACCTTACGAAAGCAATCAATTTTGACATGATGAGTAGTTAACCAATCAATTCCTAAAATCACATCAAAAACAAGTATCTTTAAAGAGATAAAATCAACAGGTAATGTGATGATGCCAACTTGGATCAAACAAGATTTATAAACAGTGGATGTAACGAAAGTTTCTCCTAACGGAGTTTCAACAGATAAGTCAAAGTCTAATTTTCTCCGGAGTCAATTTTAAACGTTGAGTATAAGCAGGAGAGATAAATGAATGGGTAGAACCGGTATCTAATAAGGTATAGACTTCGCAAAAATTTATAATTAACTAACCCGTGCTAACTTCATTCGGGTTCCTCGCATTCTGACCAGTCACGAAAAACGCTCTTCCAGGAACCGTTGACTTTGACTTTTCTGGGACAACTTTTTGAGTCACCACCCCCGTTGGACTTGGTTTCGCTACAGTACAATCTCGAGCGATATGTCCTTCCTTTCCACAGTTATAACATACCTTAAACTGTTGTGGACAATTTGGGCTGATATGTCCTTCTTTTCCTCACTTATAGCATATGACCGGTGGTCGTTCTCCTCCCTTGGAACCAGTTGCTGTTGGTGCTGACGTCTTCGTATTATCATTGTTGAATCTCATCTTTTTAAAATCTCCTCCCGACTCGCTTCTTCTATTCTCATGGCCATGATTACCACCAGAGTGGTTGCCGTTCTTGTCCGTATTCTTCTTTCTCCACTGGTTATCATTTTTCTGATGACTGTTGTCACCGGTATGATCCTGGTTGTGGTCCCTCGATTGACCGTACTCGTTATCTCGCTCTAATAATTGAGCCCTATTGACAACATCTGAATAGAGAGAAAATTTATGAGAAATGAGATATTGACGTATGCCGGGTTTCAAACCTCTCAGAAACATCCGCGTCATACGTTCCTCATTCTCCACCAAATGAGGTGCAAACCTGGACAACTCTACAAACTTCGCCTCGTACTGGGACACCGTCATGTTATTCTGCTCCAGTCTAATAAACTCTATCTCCTTCATATGGCGAATACTTTCAGGAAAGTATTTTTCGTTGAAGAGTTTCTGAAATGTCTCCCAAGACATGCTGAGTGCGGCTGGATGGGTACGTTTCACAGACTCCCACCAGTAGTCTGCCTCGCCACGGAACATAAAGGTGGCGAATGGAACCTTCTGTTCCTCCGTGCATCCCAAGACATCGAATATCATGGTAATTTGCTTGACCCATGTTTCTGCCATGATCGGATCCGGCTTTCCCTTAAATTCTGGTGGTCCCAACTCTTTGAACTGCTTGGCTGTGACCAGCTGTGCGTTGCCATTGTTTCTTCCTATATTTTGAACAGGAATCTCCTTCGTCTGGTTTTGCATGAATTGAAAAAATCTTCTAAACATCTCATCGTTCACCGTCTGCTCAGTGGTGTTATTCACAGGAGGAACATTGCCAGCCTGTTGGACGTTCTCCTCGTTGGTGAGCACAGGTGTCTCCACGGTCTCATTTACTCCACTGTTAACATTCTCAGTCGACATTCTCAAATACTGCCATAAAACAAGGGTTAATTTAACAAATTAACATATCACATAATATCCCTATATTATGACCGACCAACAAATAAGCTTAGGTAGGACACACTAGCGAAGGATTTACTCGTCTCTCTCCTCCTAGTTCTATTTCCCGATCTCCTCCAGAGATCATATCCCTAAGCTCTGATACCAACTGTGACGCCCCCAAAATAGGTCCAATCCATCCAACCCATTCTGAGTCGCCAAATATATGGTACAGAAAATAACTACAACTTTATGATTACAATTGTCGTGCAAAATACGACAACACATATACTGTGAGTTTAAATACAAATATTGTCATCTAGACAGTATTCATACTCAATTAAGTCCTCATTATACTTATTGATACACCATTTTACAAAATAGTGAGGACTACTAAAACAACTGTCTTGAACCATCATTCCATACCCCGACTAGTACTCGCTACATTCTCGCCTCCTGAGAAGAAAATGGAACAACAAGGAAAAGGGTGAGCTCAACTAGCCCAGTAAAGAATAATATGACTAAGATAATATACAACAAATTATCGTTAGTCTTCAACAGGGAAAAATTTAATAGAATACAATAGACAACAAGTTTTAAATCAATATTCGCAGCGGAAAATAATAATTCATAGAAGAGTTACGTAGAGAATGAAATCTACGATTATCTATGAATTTAAAAGCCCATCATCAACATTTTATCCCTGTAATATCAATCAATAAATATCTTGATTCAAATAGTCATCTTTGCACTACAGGCCAAAGATATTCATCAGTTGGTCATGTTCACCTCAACACCTGTTCATCTTTGCACTACGGGCCAAAGATATTCATCAGAAATCATTAATCTTTGTACTGCAGGCCAAAGATATTCATTTATATCATCATTTAGGACTGAGGATGATGAAAAATATTTTTAAGGAAACGAATCCAGTGAAACAGAATAATAAATATTAAGGATTCGTATTTCAGCTATTCCATGTCCAAAAATATCTCATAAAATAATCATAGTGGAGTAAAATTCAAGAATGATCAAAATATGGATACAATCAAAGCTAGTATCCAGAATAGATATTTTAGACGAAAAGAAGAAAATTTTATTTTTCGGTGAATAGTAACTCATGAATAGTAACTCATAAATAGTAATCCCGACATGAAAAGTTTCAAATTTGATAAAAAGTTCAGATCAATACTTCGGCATAATGATATTGAAGAAAATAATATCATTTAAAAAGAAATAACATCCCTTACCTTAGCAAAAACAGTACTTCTAGTTGAAACACCGGATATAGGCTATGACTTGAACTTGCACCGTATAGCAATACTCAAAGTATTAGAATACTCACAAGAATACGCTCACTAATATAGAGAGAGAAAGAGAGAGAAGATTTCAGTTTCTGGTGTGATTTTTAATTATAACCTAAGCACCCTATTTATAGGAAAATACTTAGAACACCAAAGCAGAAAATTGAATATAATAATATTATATTTACAAAATTGTCAAGCCCACCTTAGAAGATCTGAATTCAGCCCATTCTTATCACATGTTGAGCCCACTAATTTGCAAAAAACGTTTTTCTTTAAAATAATAATTAAAACTTCCAAAAATTAATTATTTCGGAACTTCAGAACTTCAATAATTCATAATAAATAGCCCTTTTATCAGAAAATTCGAATCTCGCGAGTTTTTATAGGAAATTCAATTTTCTACAACTTTACAGAAGAAAGTTTTTCCAAATTCCAAATAGAAATTGACCGAAATCCACAAACGGGCGATTTTACAGTCAATAATAAATTTTCGGTCAAGAATTGTGTCCACCAACATACAAAACATGTGTTAATCATTTAATGCCACAAAAATATTCTTCCTCCTCATATACTCATATATCCCACATTCATTGTAAAAATACCACCATCAATATATTATTAAAATAATATATTTAAATGAATTATTTTATCAGAAAAAGATAAAATATTAATTTTCAACAATTGTCACATTAAAATTTTTTCCATCTATATCCACATAAAATCAATATTTTCCTCATCATATAAATCAATAATTAATTATACACAAATAATATTACAGAATCACAGTACTGGCAACCAGGCCGTTCCCAGGAAAGAGGGGGCTTTCCAATAAGGATCTCTCCTTACTGGCGCGTAATTAGATGACCAAACCTCTCCTTAGACAGAACTTTCTAGACATTGCCAATAATGTTATCTAATAATATTATTCAGATAATATAAATTATTGTTCCGATAATAGAAAATACTGTGTAGTGACAATTATTAAAACAACAGTAATATAACATATCAACGCAGCAATTATTGAATCAATAAAATACAATATTGAACAGTAATTACTGTAACAATTATTGAGTAGTGCCTTCTTACGTAAGAATCAATAATTGGTGCAATACAGTGTGCTACTGTGCAGTAACACGTATTACTGTGTTTAACCACCGGGTATTCCAACAGTATTAACGAGAACAACTACGCCGTTATTTATAAACAACTTGTTTTTGTCGTTTTCTTCATCCAATCGCTTTCTGTTATGGGGCCCACATAAGGCTGCGCCGTCGTACGAATATTCCCCGACAACAAGAATATCCCACGACCAAACAAATATTCCCCGACAACAATGAATATTTTAGGACCAATTGCTTATTTAAAATATTTGCGCATTTTACCCATAACTAACCACATTAATCAAATCAACCCTTACTATTTCAAAATAATAAATAGAGAAATTTAAATTTTATTTATTAATAATTTGGGGTCTTACAAAGGCACTACTCAATAATTGTTACAGTAGTTACTGTTCAATATTTTATTTTATTGATTCAATAATTGTTGCATTGATATTTTATATTATTGTTGTTTCAATAATTGTCACTGCACAATATTTTCCATTATCAGATCAATATTTCATATTATTTGAATAATATTATTAGATAACATTATTGACAATGTCTAAAAAGTTCTGTCTAAAGAGAAGTTTGGTCATCTAATTGCGCACCAGTAAGGAGAAATTCTTATTGGAAAGCCCCCTCTTTCCTGGGAACGGCCTGGTTGTCATAAATGTGATTCTGTAATATTATTTGTGAATAATTAATTATTGATTCATATGATAAGGAAATATTTATTTTATGTGGATATAAATGAGGGATATATTTTTGTGGTTAAAAATAAAGGAGTTAATGTTGAGATTTTTATCAGTATTTTTGTCGGAATGGAGGTATTAAAAATCAGGATTTTTGAGATATTTTGCGGGGGTTATAATTTTTAATCCGACCGTTGGATCGTGGTAATTTTTGGATATGTTATACTTATATAATTTGAGTATATTTTCACAAATTTTGAACCGTTAAAAATGAACGTATGATTTATAATGAATTTTACGAGATGACTGTTTCAGAAATTGTTGAATTTTTGGAGTTTATCATTTTGGTGGAAAATTCTAGAATTGGTAGGCCCCACTCTTGGTTGGTGAAAAAATATGCTGAGATTTTTATTCAAATGTGGTAAGCTTGAATAATAGCAGGTAAAGCCATCAGGTTGCAGGTTAAGTCTGCTTCGGCGTGCTAACATTTTCCTATAAATAGAGGACTAAGTTAGACTTGAAAATCACACCAGAAACAAGTTTTCTCTCTTTCTCTCTCTAGATTATTGATTGTATTTTGTGAGTATTTAGATACTTTGAGAGTTTCTATTCATCAGAGCAAGTTTCTTTCAGCCTTATACCGGTATTCTGACCAGAAGTACTGATATTTTGAGGTAAGGGATATTATTTTCTTCTTAAATGATATTATTTTCTTCAATATCATTATTCTGAAATATTGATATGAGTTTTTTATCAAATTTAAAACTTTTTGTGTCGAGGTTACTATTAACGTATACGGCACTATTCACGAATACGACACTATTCACCGAAAAATAAAATTTTCTCTTTTTGTCCAAGATATCTATTATGGTTACTATCTTTGATTGTATCCATGTTTTGATCTTTATTTTTGAATTCTGCTTCACAATTGATTATTATGAAGTATTATTGATCTTAGATAACTGTTATACGAATCCCTACTATTTGTCCTCCTGTCTCACTGGATTCATTTTCTTTAAGATATTTTTCATCATCCTCGGCCCTAAATGATGATATTACTGAATATCTTTGGCCTGTATTGTAAAGATGTATGATTACCTGATGAATATCTTTGGCCTGTAGTGCAAAGATGAACAGGTGTTGAGATGAACATGACCGACTAGTGATACAAATGAATATTTTTGGCCTGTAGTGCAAAGATGAATATTTGGTTAAAGATGATTATTAATTGATGTTACAGGGATAAAATATTGATGATGGACTTTTAAATCTTAGAAGATAGTAGAATTCATTCTCTACTTGACTCTTCTAATAGTTTGCTGTTTCCGCTGCAGTTGTTGATCTAAAACTTGTTGTCGATTATATTCTATCAGATTTTTTCCTGTTGAATACTAATGATAATTTGTTGTATATTTTCTTAGTCATAACATTCTTTACTGGGCTAGTTGAGCTCACCTTTTTCCTTTTTGTTCCATTTTTTTTCTCAGGAGGTGAGAACATAGCAGGATCTAGTCGGAGTATGGAGTGATGGTTCTAGAAAGATGTTTTAGCAGTCCTTACTATTTTTATAAAATAGTGTTTGAATAATTATAATGAGGACTTATTTGAGCGTGGATATTGTCCAGAAGACAATATTTGTATTTAAACTCACAGTATGTGTTGTCGTATTTTGCACGACAATTGTATTATTGAAATTGTAGTTTGCTTTTTGTATCATGTATTTGGCGACTCAGAATGGGTGTTGTATACCTATTTTGGGGGCGTCACAATTAACGTAATAAAATAGAAACATCTTTTTTTATAAAACAGAATACTTTATTAAAGTTATTCTATAAATAGAATATATTATATTTTATTTAAAAGATTTTTCTTTAAATATGGACCGTCAGATTAAAGTAATCAATCTGGACCGTTCATGGATTAGTTACTATGCATTCTATTTTTCTATAAATAGCAGCTCATTCCTTCATTATTTCTTACGAATTCACTAAACTCTAGAGAGAAAAACTATAGAGAGAAACTATAGAGAGAGAGAGAAGAAAAATATTCTGCTACTTAACTACTTCCTTATTTCAGTTCTTCTTTAAAACGGTAAGGGGTGTTATTCTTTCTTATTCATGAATAGAACTGTTGTTATTCCATTTCTTATTATTCTGTTGGAATAACCTGTATACGCTGTCTACCCTATACTTCTGTTATTATGTTGGAACATCCTGTCTGTGTGTTTTACACCGGACCTGGTTCCGTTTTTATTATTATTCTGTTGGAACATCCTGTCTGTGCGTTTACGCCGGACCTGGTTCTATTATTTATTATTCTGTCGGAATATCCTGTCTGTGCGTTTATGCCGGACCTGGTTCCATTATTTATTATTCTGTCGGAATATCCTGTTTGTGCGTTTACGCCGGACCTGGTTCCATTATTTATTATTCTGTCGGAATATCCTGTCTGTGCGTTTACGCCGGACCTGATTCCATTATTTATTATTCTGTCGGAATATCCTGTCTGTGCGTTTACGCCGGACCTGATTCCATTATTTATTATTCTATCAGAATATCCTGTCTATGCGTTTACGCCGGACCTGGTTCCATTATTTATTATTCTGTTGGAATAACCTGTCTGTGCGGTCTATCGCATGCCGAAGAATTTCTTTTGTTATTCCATTCTTTATTATACCCAGTTGGTTAAGTTTTAACTTCTATACTCCATGAAATTTGTGGAATATCCTTGATAATTACGTTTCATCCAGTATCTTTTCATAAAAATATTCTTCTAAACATTCTTGAATTTTACTCCACAAAGCAGTATCATGTTAACAATTTAGACGTTGTTAATTCTTGGATAAATTAATTCTTGAACTTGTTTTATTGAATTCTTATATCATTGTCATCATCCTCATGTTTATAAAATGTTGAAAGTCATCTGTGGCCTGTAGTGCATAGATGGACTTGGTATGATTATGACAAGGGATTATTCGGTATAATCATGACCGTAATGTTACAAATGATGTGGTTTAAGTCCTCATTGGCCCGTAGTGCATTGATGGACAGTTGTTGGCATGATCATGACCATTAATGAATACACGAATATCCTTGGCCGTAGTGCAGGGGTGATTCGATGATGTGGATTATTTTATTAAGCTGAGTCCCAGCGATAACAGTGTTGAAAAACCTTTTAAATCATAGAAGATAGTAGATTTTATTCTCTACTTGACTCTTTTAATGGATTGCTTGTTCCGCTGCAGTTAAACTTAATGTTCGTTATATTTTATCAGTTTAACACTGTTGAAGGCTAATGATAATTTATTCTGCATTATCTTAGTCATAATATTTCTTACTGGGCTAGTTGAGCTCACCCTTTCTTTCACTGTTCTCTTCAGGAAATGAGAATATAGCTGGGATGAGTCGGGAAACGAAATGATGGACCAGATGATAGTATTAGTAGTCCTCGCTATTCTATTAAATAGTGTGACAATAATTATAATGAGGACTCCTTTTGAGTTTGTATAGTCTCTAGTAGACAATAATTGTATTCAAACTCACAGTTATGTTTTGTCGTATTGTACACGACAGTTGTATTAGTAAGTTGTATTTGTATTCTGTACCATGTATCTGACGACCCAAGATGGGTGATGTATACCTAATTTTGGGGGCGTCACACAAGCGCCTAGACAGCAAAACACATTCAAATTTCAAAATCAGACTCCACAACAACCAGAAATGAAATCAAGTTTGGAAGAAGCCTAGGAAAAATTCATTAGAGCTACTGAAAAAAGGAACGATGAACAATACACTATTTTACAAAAATAGTGAGGACTGCTAAACAACTTTCTAAAATCGTCACTCCATACCCCGGTTAGTTCTTTCAATACTATCTCCTCCTAAGAAGAAAATGGAACAAAAAGAGTGAGCTCAACTAGCCCAGTAAGGAATATTATGACTAAGATAATATACAACAAATTATCGTTAGTCTTCAAAAGGGAAAATATGATAAAATATAATAGACAACAAGTTTTAGATCAACAACTGCAGCGGAAACAACAATCCATTAGAAGAGTCAAGTAGAGAAAGAATTCTACTATCTTCTAAGATTTAAAAGTCCATCATCAATATTTTATCCCTGAAACATCAATCAATATACATCTTGAATCAAATATTCATCTTTGCACTACAAGCCAAAGATATTCATTTGTATCACCAGTTGGTTATGTTCATCTCAACACCTGTTCATCTTTGCACTACAAGCCAAAGATATTCATCAGGTAATCATATATCTTTGCACTACAGGCCAAAGATATTCAGTAGTATCATCATTTAGGACTGAGGATGATGAAAAATATTTTAAAGAGAACGAATCCAATGAGATAAAAGAACAAATATTAGGGATTCGTATTACAGTTTATCCAAGTTCAATAATACTCCATAATAACCAATTTTGAAGCAGAATTCAAAAATAAAGATCAAAATATGGATACAATCAAAGATAGTAACCATAATAGACAACTTGGACAAATAGAAGAAAATTTTATTTTTCGGTGAATAGTGCCGTATTTGTGAATAGTGTCGTATACGTGAATAGTAATGTATACGTGAATAGTAACCTCGACACAAAAAGTTTTAAATTTAATAAAAAGTTCATACCAACATTTCGGTATAATGATATTGAAGAAAATGTCATTTTAAGAAGAATATAACACCCCTTACCTCAAAATATCATTACTTCTGATCGAAATATCGGTATAAGGCTGAAGGAGACTTGCACTGATGAATAGAAACTCACAAAGTATCTAAATACTCACAAAATACACTAAATAATCTAGAGAGAGAAAGAGAGAAAACTTGTTTCTGGTGTGATTTTCAATTCTAACTTAGCCTTCTATTTATAGAAAAATGTTAGCACGCCAAAACAGACTTAACCTGCAACCTGATGGCTTTATCTGCTACTATTACCACCCACCACATTTGAATAAAAATCTCAGTACATTTTCACCAACCAAAAGTGGAGCCCACCAATTCTAGAATTTTCTACCAAAATGATAAATTCCGAAACTTCAACAATTTCTAAACCAGTCATCTCTTAAAATTCATAACAAATCATACGTTCATTTTTAACGGTTCAAAATTTGTGGATATATACTCAACTTATATATGTATAACATATCCAAAAATCACAACGATCCAACGGTCGGATTAAAAATTATAACCCCCGCAATATATCTCAAAAACTCTGATTGATTTTTAATACCTCAATTCCGACAAAAATATTGATAAAACACCTCAACATTAACTCCTTCATTTTTAACCACAAAATATATCCAACATTGATATTCACATAAAATAAATATTTCCTTATCATATGAATCAATAATTAATTATTCACAATTAATATTACAGAATCACATTTATGACAACCAGACCGTTCCCAGGAAAGAGGGGGCTTTCCAATAAGAATTTCTCCTTACTGGCGCGCAATTAGGTGACCAAACCTCTCCTTAGACAGAACTTTCTAGACATTACCAATAATGCTATCTAATAATATTATTCAAATAATATGAATTATTGATCTGATAATGGAAAATAATGTGCAGTGACAATTATTGAAACAACAATAATATAGAATATCAATGCAGCAATTATTGAATCAATAAAATAAAATATTGAACAGTAACTACTGTAACAATTATTGAGTAGTGCCTTCCTTCGTAAGAATCAATAATTCAAAAATACTGTGCAATTCGTGTGCTACTGTGCAACCACGCGTATTACTATATTTTAATCACCGGGTATTCCAACAGTGTTAACGGTAACAACTACGTCGTTATTTATAAAAACTCAATTTTTGTCGTTATCTTCATCCAACCGTTTTCCGTTATGGGGCCCATAAATAGCTGCGCCGTCGTACGAATATTCCCCGACAGAAAGAATATTCCACGACCAAACGAATATTCTCCGACAAAATGAATATTTTATAACCACTTGTTTATTTTGCAAAATTTGCACATTTCACCCATAACCAAAATATTATATCAAATTAACACCTTATTATTCACAATAATAATTAGAAAAAATTTGATTTTATTCATTAAAAAGTTGGGGTCTTACAACCTCCCCTCCTTATGAAATTTCGTCCTCGAAATTGACATACGCACCTGGTGTTTCGAAAAGGTGGGGATACCTCGCTTTCATTTCTGATTCTAACTCCCAGGTCATTTATTCAATAGAATAATTTTTTCACAAAACCTTAACTTGTGGTATAACCTTCGTGCGTAAGATATGCTCTTTCCTATCTAAGATCTTAACAGGTACCTCCTCGTACGTTAAATCTTCGCCTATCTCGTCTGGTTCTAACTCAATAATGTGGTTCGGGTCTTTAACATATTTACGAAGCATAGATATGTGAAAAAAATTATGAACACGAGACATACTTGGAGGTAATACGAGTCTATAGGCCACATTTCCTATTCGGTCAAGAATTTCAAATGGACCAACAAATCGTGGATTGAGCTTTCATCTCTTTCCAAATCTTGTAAATCCCTTCCATGGTGCAACACGTAACAATACATGATCCCCAATATTAAATTTCACGTCCTTTTGATGAAGATCCGCATAACTCTTTTGTCGATCATGTGTCGTTTGTATACGTTGTCGAATCGCTTGGATCTTCTCTGTAGTCATTCGTACCAACTCTGGTCCCAACAAAGTTGCTTCACCCACCTCGTCCCAGCATACTGGAGAACGACATTTTCTTCCATACAACGCCTCGAATGGAGCCACACCTATACTTGCCTGATAACTGTTGTTGTAGAAGAATTCCACCAATGGTAGGTACTTATCCTAACTCCCTTTAAAATCTAGGACACAGAGTCTTAATAGATCTTCAAGAGTTTGAATAGTCCTCTTTGATTGTCCGTCCGTATGAGGATGGTATGCCGAACTGAATCGTAAATCCGTGCCCATAGCTGTGACGCCCCCAAAATTAGGTATACATCACCCATCTTGGGTCGTCAGATACATAGTACAAAATACAAATATAACTTACTAATACAACTGTCGTGTACAATACGACAAAACATAAACTGTGAGTTTGAATACAAATATTATCTTCTAGAGAGTATTCATACTCAAAAGGAGTCCTCATTACATTTATTAACACACCATTACATAGAATAGTAAGGACTACTAACTGATACTATCATTCGGACCATCACTCCGTTCCCCGACTTGTCCCAGCTACGTTCTCATTTCCTGAAGAGAACAGTGAAAGAAAGGGTGAGCTCAACTAGCCCAGTAAGAAATATTATGACTAAGATAATGCAGAATAAATTATCATTAGCCTTCAACAATGTTAAACTGATAAAATATAATAGACATCAAGTTTAACTGCAGCGGAACAAGCAATCCATTAAAAGAGTCAAGTAGAAAATAAACTCTATTATCTTTTATGATTTAAAAAGTTTTTCAACACTGTGATCGCTGAGACTCAGCTTAATAAAATAATCCACATCATCGAATCACCCCTGCACTACGGCCAAGGATATTCGTGTATTCATTAATAGTCATGATCATGCCAACAACTGTCCATCAATGCACTACGGGCCAATGAGGACTTTTACCACATCATTTGTAATATTACGGTCATGATTACACCGAATAATCCCTGGTCATAATCATACCAAGTCCATCTATGCACTACAGGCTATAGATGACTTTCAACAGAATACAAACATGAGGATGATGACAATGATATAAGAATTCAATAAAACAAGTTCAAGAATTAATTTATCCAGGAATTAATAACGTCCAAATTGTCAACATGATACTGCTTTGTGGAGTAACTTCAAGACTGATCAGGAGAATATTTTCATGAATAGATACTAGATGAAGCGCAAATATCAAGGATATTCCACTAATTTCATGGAGTATAGAAGTCAAAGTTTTAATCAACTGAGTATAATAAAGAATAGAATAACAAAAGAAGTCACCATGCATGCGATAGACCGCACAGACAAGTTATTCTTAACAGAATAATAATAATGGAACCAGGTCCGGCGTAAACGCACAGACAGGATATTCCGACAGAATAATAAATAATGGAACCAGGTCCGGTGTAAAACACACAGATAGGATGTTCCAACAGAATAATAACAAAGACGGAACCAGGTCCGGTGTAAAACACACAGACAGGATGTTCCAACGGAATAATAATAAAAACGGAACCAGGTCCGGTGTAAAACACACAGACAGGATGTTCCAACAGAATAATAATAAAACGGAACCAGGTCCGGTGTAAAACACACAGACAGGATGTTCCAACAGAATAATAGAAGAATGTCACCAAGTATTGGGTAGACCGCGTATACAGGTTATTCCAACAGAATAATAAGAAATGGAATAACAATAGTTCTCTTCATGAATAAGAAAGAATAACACCCCTTACCGTTTTAAAGACGAGCTGAAATAAGGAAGTAGTTAAGTAGCAGAATACTCTTCTTCTCTCTCTCTCTATAGTTTCTCTCTATAGTTCCTCTCTCTAGAGTTCAGTGAATTCGTAAGAAATAATGAAGGAATGAGCTGCTATTTATAGAAAAATAGAATGCATAGTAACTAATCCATGAACGGTCCAGATTGATTACTTTAATCTGACGGTCCATATTTAAAGAAAAATCTTTTAAATAAAATATAATATATTCTATTTATAGAATAACTTTAATAAAGTATTCTGTTTTATATAAAAAGATGTTTCTGTTTTATTACGTTAATAATACGAATAAAACAAAACGTCATTATCGCAAAATAATTCATATTATCAACTGACAATAATGGAATCAAACTGAGTGACTTCTCACATAAGCATTAATAACCAATACCGTGTGCTACTATGCAACCACACATATTACTGTACTTTTACTACCGAGTAGTTCAACAGTAACAATGATAAAACTTCCGCCGTTATTTTTATAGAAAGATAATTTTATCGTTTTCTCAATCCGACAATAATTCTGTTGTGGGGTCCACCAATGATTGTGCCTTTGTACGAATATTCCCTATTAAAATGAATATTCTCCGACCAATCGAATATTATATAACAACTTGCGTATTTTGTAAAATTTATAAATATTACCCACAACTATAACATTATATCAAATTAACTCCATAATAAAAAAATGATATTTATAGAAAATTCATCTTTATTTATAAAAGTTGGGGTCTTACAACCTCCCCTTCTTATGAAATTTTGCCCTCGAAATTAGGGTACATACCTGGTATGTCGAAGAGGTAAGGATACCTTGATTTCATTTCAGATTCTAACTCCCAAGTCATTTCCTCAACATCGTGGTTTCTCCACAAAACTTTGACTTGAGGTATAACCTTGGAGCGTAGAATATGATTTTTCTTATCCAAGATTTGAACAGGAACTTCTTCATACGTCAAATCTTCCGCTATTTTGTCTGGTTCTATCTCAATAATGTTGTTTGGGTCTTCCACATATTTGCGTAACATGGATATGTGAAAAACGTTATGAACACGAGACATACTTGGCGGTAAAGCGAGTCTATAAGCCACAGTTCCTACTCGATCGAGGATTAAAAATGGGCCGATGAATCGAGGATTGAGCTTTCCTCTCTTTCCAAATCTCGTAACTCCTTTCCATGGAGCAACACGTAAGAACACATGATCTCCTACATCAAATTCCACGTCCTTTCGATGAAGATCAGCATAACTCTTTTGTCGATCTTGTGAGATTTTTATACGTTGTCGGATCGTTTGAATCTTTTCTGTAGTCATACGTACCAACTCCGGTCCCAACAACGTTGCTTCACCCACCTCATCCCAGCATACTGGAGAACGACATTTTCTTCCATACAATGCTTCGAATGGAGCCATGCCAATACTTGCTTGATAACTGTTGTTGTAGGAAAACTCCACCAATGGTAAGAACTTGTCCCAACTTCCGTTGAAGTCAAAGACACAGAGTCTTAATAGATCTTCAAGAGTTTGAATAGTACTTTCTGATTGTCCGTCCGTCTGAGGATGATATGCTGAACTAAATCGTAACTCCGTGCCCATAGCATTTTGTAAACTAACCCAAAATCGTGAAGTGAATCTTGGGTCTCGGTCAGAAACTATGGATATTGGCATACCATGCAGTCTTACAATCTCGTTTATATACATACGAGCAAGACGTTCAAGTGTATAAGTTTCTCGTATCGGTAAGAAATGAGCAGACTTGGTCAATCTATCAACAATGACCCAAATCGCATCAATACCTTGAGAAACCCTAGGAAGACCGGTAACGAAATCCATGGTAATGTGCTCCCACTTCCATTCTGGAATTTCAAGTGGTTGCAATGGACCTTTTGGTACTTGATGCTCCGCTTTGACTCGTTGACAAGTTAGACACCTTGAGATAAACAACGCTATCTCTCTCTTCATATTGCTCCACCAAAATGTATGACGAAGATCATGATACATTTTGGTACTTCCAGGATGGATTGCAAACGGTGTGTTGTGCGCCTCCATCATGATTTCATACTTTAAATCAGGATTGTTAGGAACATAAAGTCTGGAGTTGACTCGAAGTATTCCTTCTTCATCGACTCTTGCTTCCGGCATAGAACCTTCTTGCACTTTCTTCCTCATACGCATCAGCTCCAGGTCTGTAGCTTGAGCAGCTTTAACTTTATCGATTAAAGTTGGTTCTACTCGTATATTCGCCATCATCACATGGGTCCCTGGAGTCTTTAACTCTATCTCCATCCTTTGCAAGTCACACAAAATGGGCTCTTGTGTTGACAATATTGCACTCGTACTTGCATATGATCTTCTACTCAATGCGTCAGCTACCACGTTCGCTTTTCCAGGATGGTATTGAATGGTATGATCATAATCTTTCAACAGTTCAAGCCAACGTCGTTGTCGCATGTTAAGTTCCTTTTGAGTGAAGAAATATTTGAGGCTTTTATGATCCGTAAAGATCTCCACCTTCTCCCCATACAAGTAATGCCTCCAAATTTTAAGTGCAAAGACAACAGCTGCCAACTTTAGATCATGAGTAGGATAATTCCTCTCATATTCCTTGAGTTGTCTTGATGCATAGGCTATGACTTTTCCATGTTGCATGAGAACACATCCCAACCCTTTGCTCGAAGCATCACTGTAGATGACAAATCCCTCCGAGCCAGATGGTATTGTTAGAACAGGTGCTGAAATGAGTCTCCTCTTGAGTTCTTGAAAACTCTGCTCACATTCTTCGCTCCAACCGAACTTTGTATCTTTCCGAGTCAGCTGAGTTAATGGAGTAGCGATTCGAGAAAATCCTTCCACGAATCTCCGATAATAACCAGCTAAACCAAGAAAGCTACGTACTTCGGTCACTGATTTAGGTTGCTCCCAGCTCCTTAAACTGCTTAGCTGTGACCGCCTGAGAGTTTCCAGTATTTCCACCTATGTTGTGGACAGGAGCCGTTTTCACCTGTTGTTGCATGAATTGGATAAAACCTCTGAACATTCCATCATTCATCATCTGGTCAGTGTTGTTGTTTGCATGAGGATTGTCACCTTCCTGATGAACATTATCCTGATTATTGATATGTGGTGAATCAATAATCGCCTGTGCTCCATTGCTATTCTCAACATTCTCAGATGCCATTTTCAGATACTGCCACAAAATAAAAGTTAATTGATATGTCATATATTATCCTTATATTATGACCGACCAATTAAATACCATGCAAATAAACTTAGGTAGGCCATACTAGCGAAGGAATTCCCCGTATCTCCCCTCCTAGTTCTATTCTCACATCTTAGCCAGGGATCATATCCCTAAGCTCTGATACCAACTGTGACGCCCCCAAAATTAGGTATACATCACCCATCTTGGGTCGTCAGATACATAGTACAAAATACAAATATAACTTACTAATACAACTGTCGTGTACAATACGACAAAACATAAACTGTGAGTTTGAATACAAATATTATCTTCTAGAGAGTATTCATACTCAAAAGGAGTCCTCATTACATTTAATAACACACCATTACATAGAATAGTGAGGACTACTAACTGATACTATCATTCAGACCATCACTCCGTTCCCCGACTTGCCCCAGCTACGTTCTCATTTCCTGAAGAGAACAGTGAAAGAAAGGGTGAGCTCAACTAGCCCAGTAAGAAATATTATGACTAAGATAATGCAGAATAAATTATCATTAGCCTTCAACAATGTTAAACTGATAAAATATAATAGACATCAAGTTTAACTGCAGCGGAACAAGCAATCCATTAAAAGAGTCAAGTAGAAAATAAACTCTATTATCTTTTATGATTTAAAAAGTTTTTCAACACTGTGATCGCTGAGACTCAGCTTAATAAAATAATCCACATCATCGAATCACCCCTGCACTACGGCCAAGGATATTCGTGTATTCATTAATAGTCATGATCATGCCAACAACTGTCCATCAATGCACTACGGGCCAATGAGGACTTTTACCACATCATTTGTAATATTACGGTCATGATTACACCGAATAATCCCTGGTCATAATCATACCAAGTCCATCTATGCACTACAGGCTATAGATGACTTTCAACAGAATACAAACATGAGGATGATGACAATGATATAAGAATTCAATAAAACAAGTTCAAGAATTAATTTATCCAAGAATTAATAACGTCCAAATTGTCAACATGATATTGCTTTGTGGAGTAACTTCAAGACTGATCAGGAGAATATTTTCATGAATAGATACTAGATGAAGCGCAAATATCAAGGATATTCCACTAATTTCATGGAGTATAGAAGTCAAAGTTTTAATCAACTGAGTATAATAAAGAATAGAATAACAAAAGAAGTCACCATGCATGCGATAGACCGCACAGACAAGTTATTCTTAACAGAATAATAATAATGGAACCAGGTCTGGCGTAAACGCACAGACAGGATATTTCGACAGAATAATAAATAATGGAACTAGGTCCGGTGTAAAACACACAGATAGGATGTTCCAACAGAATAATAACAAAGACGGAACCAGGTCCGGTGTAAAACACACAGACAGGATGTTCCAACGGAATAATAATAAAAACGGAACCAGGTCCGGTGTAAAACACACAGACAGGATGTTCCAACAGAATAATAATAAAACGGAACCAGGTCCGGTGTAAAACACACAGACAGGATGTTCCAACAGAATAATAGAAGAATGTCACCAAGTATTGGGTAGACCGCGTATACAGGTTATTCCAACAGAATAATAAGAAATGGAATAACAATAGTTCTCTTCATGAATAAGAAAGAATAACACCCCTTACCGTTTTAAAGACGAGCTGAAATAATGAAGTAGTTAAGTAGCAGAATACTCTTCTTCTCTCTCTCTCTCTATAGTTTCTCTCTATAGTTCCTCTCTCTAGAGTTCAGTGAATTCGTAAGAAATAATGAAGGAATGAGCTGCTATTTATAGAAAAATAGAATGCATAGTAACTAATCCATGAACGGTCCAGATTGATTACTTTAATCTGACGGTCCATATTTAAAGAAAAATCTTTTAAATAAAATATAATATATTCTATTTATAGAATAACTTTAATAAAGTATTCTGTTTTATATAAAAAGATGTTTCTGTTTTATTACGTTAATAATACGAATAAAACAAAACGTCATTATCGCAAAATAATTCATATTATCAACTGACAATAATGGAATCAAACTGAGTGACTTCTCACATAAGCATTAATAACCAATACCGTATGCTACTATGCAACCACACGTATTACTGTACTTTTACTACCGAGTAGTTCAACAGTAACAATGGTAAAACTTCCGCCGTTATTTTTATAGAAAGATAATTTTGTCGTTTTCTCAATCCGACAATAATTCTGTTGTGGGGTCCACCAATGATTGTGCCTTTGTACGAATATTCCCTGTTAAAACGAATATTCTCCGACCAATCGAATATTATATAACAACTTGCGTATTTTGTAAAATTTATAAATATTACCCACAACTATAACATTATATCAAATTAACTCCATAATAAAAAAATGATATTTATAGAAAATTCATCTTTATTTATAAAAGTTGGGGTCTTACAACCTCCCCTTCTTATGAAATTTCGCCCTCGAAATTAGGGTACATACCTGGTATGTCGAAGAGGTAAGGTTGATTTCATTTCAGATTCTAACTCCCAAGTCATTTCCTCAACATCGTGGTTTCTCCACAAAACTTTGACTTGAGGTATAACCTTGGAGCGTAGAATATGTTCCTTCTTATCCAAGATTTGAACATGAACTTCTTCATACGTCAAATCTTCCGCTATTTCATCTGGTTCTAACTCAATAATGTGGTTCGGGTCTTCCACATATTTGCGTAACATGGATATGTGAAAAACGTTATGAACACGAGACATACTTGGCGGTAAAGCGAGTCTATAAGCCACAGTTCCTACTCGATCGAGGATTAAAAATGGGCCGATGAATCGAGGATTGAGCTTTCCTCTCTTTCCAAATCTCGTAACTCCTTTCCATGGAGCAACACGTAAGAACACATGATCTCCTACATCAAATTCCACGTCCTTTCGATGAAGATCAGCATAACTCTTTTGTCGATCTTGTGAGATTTTTATACGTTGTCGGATCGTTTGAATCTTTTCTGTAGTCATACGTACCAACTCCGGTCCCAACAACGTTGCTTAACCCACCTCATCCCAGCATACTGGAGAACGACATTTTCTTCCATACAATGCTTCGAATGGAGCCATGCCAATACTTGCTTGATAACTGTTGTTGTAGGAAAACTCCACCAATGGTAAGAACTTGTCCCAACTTCCGTTGAAGTCAAAGACACAGAGTCTTAATAGATCTTCAAGAGTTTGAATAGTCTTCTCTGATTGTCCGTCCGTCTGAGGATGATATGCTGAACTAAATCGTAACTCCGTGCCCATAGCTTTTTGTAAACTAACCCAAAATCGTGAAGTGGATCTTGGGTCTCGGTCAGAAACTATGGATACTGGCATACCATGCAGTCTTACAATCTCGTTTATGTACATACGAGCAAGACGTTCAAGTGTATAAGTTTCTCGTATCGGTAAGAAATGAGTAGACTTGGTCAATCTATCAACAATGACCCAAATCGCATCAATACCTTGAGAAACCCTAGGAAGACCGGTAACGAAATCCATGGTAATGTGCTCCCACTTCCATTCTGGAATTTCAAGTGGTTGCAATGGACCTTTTGGTACTTGATGCTCTGCTTTGACTCGTTGACAAGTTAGACACCTTGAGATAAACAACGCTATCTCTCTCTTCATATTGCTCCACCAAAATGTATGACGAAGATCATGATACATTTTGGTACTTCCAGGATGGATTGCAAACGGTGTGTTATGCGCCTCCATCATGATTTCATACTTTAAATCAGGATTGTTAGGAACACAAAGTCTGGAGTTGACTCGAAGTATTCCTTCTTCATCGACTCTTGCTTCCGGCATAGAGCCTTCTTGCACTTTCTTCCTCATACGCATCAGCTCCAGGTCTGTAGCTTGAGCAGCTTTAACTTTATCGATTAAAGTTGGTTCTACTCGTATATTCGCCATCATCACATGGGTCCCTGGAGTCTTTAACTCTATCTCCATCCTTTGCAAGTCACACAAAATGGGCTCTTGTGTTGACAATATTGCACTCGTACTTGCATATGATCTTCTACTCAATGCGTCAGCTACCACGTTCGCTTTTCCAGGATGGTATTGAATGGTATGATCATAATCTTTCAACAGTTCAAGCCAATGTCGTTGTCGCATGTTAAGTTCCTTTTGAGTGAAGAAATATTTGAGGCTTTTATGATCCGTAAAGATCTCCACCTTCTCCCCATACAAGTAATGCCTCCAAATTTTAAGTGCAAAGACAACAGCTGCCAACTCTAGATCATGAGTAGGATAATTCCTCTCATATTCCTTGAGTTGTCTTGATGCATAGGCTATGACTTTTCCATGTTGCATGAGAACACATCCCAACCCTTTGCTCGAAGCATCACTGTAGATGACAAATCCCTCCGAGCCAGATGGTATTGTTAGAACAGGTGCTGAAATGAGTCTCCTCTTGAGTTCTTGAAAACTCTGCTCACATTCTTCACTCCAACCGAACTTTGTATCTTTCCGAGTCAGCTGAGTTAATGGAGTAGCGATTCGAGAAAATTCTTCCACGAATCTCCGATAATAACCAGCTAAACCAAGAAAGCTACGTACTTCGGTCACTGATTTAGGTTGCTCCCAGCTCCTTAAACTGCTTAGCGGTGACCGCCTGAGAGTTTCCAGTATTTCCGTGTTACCCATGTCTCTTTTTCTTAGGCTTTTCAGTGTTACCCATGTTGCGAACTTTCCACCAACGACTCCCAAACCAGGTGATTTTAGGGCGCTGGGTGTAGAGACACTCATGGTGCTTACTTATTTAAGTAACAAAGGCCACAAAAGTCGACTAGTCAAACTGCTTTTATCCATCACACTTTTCAGCGTGAATACCGATGCTTCTTAAGGCTTGGATACCTAGTTAATTCGTATAATGGACATTGAAGCAGATTTTCAATCATATTATTTCACTTTTTCCTCTCTTTTTTTCATTCATCATTTTTTCACCTCAATGTTCTGCAATAAACTTAAGCAGTTAAACAGTTCTAAATTATGAAATCAGTGCACATAGATAACTCGATCAATTATGCGTGTTTTTCATATTCAAATACTAATGTATCGCGTATTCAATTCAAATCAGTTACTATGAATCATGACTTAGTTCTCATCGTTCATCAACTAATTAAGCATCAAACAAATTCTGAATTTTAGCATTAATTCTCAATATTTGACATTAACCTTTTAAAATTTAGCTAACCAATTTCAAAAAAAAAATCAAAGCCAAAATTTGGTCAATTTTCTCATCAAAATGGATTAATACCCCTATCTACCTATCTAAACTAATAAAACTCCCCCCACCCCCCACCCCCACACCCCCACACACTTAAACCTTACATTGTCCCAATGTAAGAAAATCATGCGAAGAAGAAAGTAGCTACTAGCTAACATGCAACTAACAAACTAAAAAGTAAAAGAGATAGAAAAATTAAATCTGAGATCTTGGGTTGTCTTCCAAGTAGTTGCCCTTGTTTTATTGTCATTAGATTGACATCTTGTCTTTTCTCTCATTCTGTATATATCGGATCTACCAGATCCATCATCTCCACATTTTCCATCTGATTCCCCTCATAAAAGGGTTTCGATCTATGTCCATTCACCTTAAAGACTTTTCACCTGGAAATAACTTAAATTAGGAATGATATAGTAAAACTTTTTGTCCCACAACAAATATCTTCCGCAAGATCTACTTATCAATAAAGGCTTTGGTATTTTCCTTATAAATTTTTGAACTTTCATAAGCCTCATTCCTCAACTCTTCTAGCTCTTGCAATTGTAGCTTCCGGTGTCCAGCAGTTGTATCTAAATTCATGTTGCACTGCTTAATTGCCCAAAAATCTCGATACTCCAACTCGACAGGTAAGTGGCATGGTTTCCCAAATATAATCCTATATGGTGACATACCAATAGGAGTTTTGTATGCAGTTTTATAAGCCCAAAGTGCATCATCCAGTCTCATACTCCAATCTTTTCTATTCGGGTTGACTACTTTCTCCAAAATGGACTTGATCTCCCTGTTGGATACCTCAGCTTGGCCATTACTCTGCGGATGATAGAATGTAGAAACCTTGTTCAAAATATTATATTTCTTGAACAAAATCGCTAATACCCTATTGCAAAAATAGGTTCCGCAATCACTTATGATGGCACGTGGTGCTCCAAACCTAACAAATATGTTAGTCCTCACAAAATCTCTAACAACTTTAGAATCGTCAGTCCTTGTGGCTTTAGCTTCTACCCATTTGGAGACATAATCAACAGCCAAAAGAATATAAACATTACCAAAGGAAGAATGAAAAGGTCCCATAAAATCTATACCTTAAACATCACAGATTTCAACAACTAAAATAGGTGTTTGTAGCATTTGATTTCTTTGTGAAATATTCCCTGTCATTTGAAAATTAACACAAGTTTTGCAAAACAGATAAGAGTCTTTAAAAAGAGAAGGCCAATAAAAACTATTCTCTAAAACCAAATATCCTCCACAAACATGAGAATGGCAAAATGCTAGGATAGATTAAAATTCACTGTCAGGTACACATCGTCTAACTATTTGGTCAACACAAAATTTTCACAAATATGGATCATCCCAAATATAGTGTTTAGAATCACTCTTCAGCTTTTCTTTCTTGGATTTGGAAAAATCACTAAGAAAATATGTACTTAGCAAATAATTCACAATATTTGCATACCAAGGAATCTCATCATCTATGGAAAGTAGATGCTCATCTAGAAAAGAATCATGCTCATGTTTAGTATTTACTTGGGCAATGTTTTAATGGAATTTGATTTTGGCCAATGATAAGTGGGCGGTTGATATTATGAACTCTTGGAGAATTGATGAGCATGTTTAGTCTATATTTTAACTCATTAGTAGGTTTTCACAATACTTGCGAAATTTTTGAAAAATTTTACACATCCATTTGTTTAGCCAATTGGGATTGACATTTTTTTGGCTAAATGCTTATGAAAGATACCATTGCAACTTGAGAAATCTTATTTGAGCATCATTCGAAGTGAAAATTAGGCACTCAGATAAGTTTGAGGGAAATCTTGGGGTATTTTTGAAAAAAAAATATTGGAACACAGGCACGAGATGGAGCGTAAAACGCACTCGTTCATGAAAAGTAAAAAGTGAGATAGAGCGTAAAATGCATTCACTAAATAGAGAAAAGAAAATATGTATGTTTGAAATACTTGGGAAGGGTTCATATGAACTTAAAAGTTGAATATCCGATTGATCCTCAAGAAAAAAAAATGTTCTTTGTCTATTTTAGTGATGATTGATGTGATAAGAAGTTTTAAGAGTTGTTTTGAAAATCTTTTATGAGTGTTGGTTGATCTTAGCTAAATCATGACTAGTTTGAACATATGGATGCACACACGCACTTAAAGGATCATGAGTAGATGTGAAGCTAATGAAAGTTGTTTAAATTTTAGACATGACATTGTTTTGAAATTTTCTGCGGGTAATCATTTGTTGTAACCTTTGAGGCCATTGTGCAAATTCATATTGATTCATTGTTTGGGTGGATCATTGCTAGAGGATGAATTTTCCTAAATTGTGTTTTTGCTTGAGGACAAGTAAATGTTTAAGTTTGGGGGTATTTGATGAGTGAGTTTTATACTCATTATTGAGTGCGTTTGAGCTTAATCTTTTGGTTCAGATACGGTTGGGTAGACCAACTATAGCTCCCTACGAACTGAGCTGATTCAGCGTTTATGGCACATTGATCTGTAGCATGACTCCCAACACATAACTCACAAACCATAGCTACTTGCTGTGTGGATGGTGGACTCCATGTTTCCATTTTCTTAGCTATTGTGGACACCTGTGCTGCCAATTCTGAAAGTGTCGCGAGTCCATCAATCCCTGTTTCCATTGGTTGAGTCATGTTTGCCATCCTTCGCCTCCGTTGGGCTGCGATAACCTCTAACGTCTTTGAATTTGCCTCAATTTGTATTGGCTCTACATAAAATGAATTAAGTCCATCAATTCCTGTTTTCCTTGGTTGAGTCATGTTCGTGTATGGCAATTGACACGCAAAGTCATCCATGATACCTGAAAAAAAAAAGAAATATAGGAAGAGAATTAAAAATAAAAATAAAAATATTTAAATTAAGACTAATTTGATTGAAATTAATATTGGTAAATAATTATTAAATTAATTCCCCGGCAACGGCGCCAAAAAGTTGTTGGTCGATTTCGCAATCAATGAATACGTGCAAGTATACACGGTCAACAAGTAATAAAGTGAAAGTAGAGTATCGTTCTCACGAGAAATTATTTAATAAAAATCACCAAGTACTAATTCTTAACTAAACTAATTTTATTTAAACAATCTCAAATATTTTTCTAATTAAGAAAACTAAATTAACTAATTAAACTGAATTGCTTTATGAATGAATTCAAATAAATAAAGGTTAAGACTTCAATATCCCTAATTATGAACTATAAATCAATTATCCAAATATCCCAATTATTATGCCTACTGAATTGTTAACAAGAATTCTCAAATGCTAAAAGTCCTTTTCCAAGTGATCAATTGACTTCAATTTAATCCAGATTAATCTTGCTATATTCCTATGCAAAACAATTGAATTAAACTCCTTCAATTCCAATTCCTTATGTGTTACATGCGGTGAACAGATATTTCCATTCAATTCACAAACCTAATTATTCACTTGCAAATAACTAAGTCACATGTTATCATGCCCAGTTCTAACCCTAAAATTCCTCTTCCAATTCTTTCTAGAGTAACAAGGTAATTATTGGCCAAATAATTAATCAATAAATACAAGGCAAGATAAACAATTCACTTTGACATAAATAATTAGAATAAATCGAATAACTAATTTATAGACATAAAAGGTTCAATTGAAATCTTAATAAAAGAAATTTAGTTCATAATTAATGAATTGAAATCAAGAATCCACAACTGAATAGACATTAAAGATAAAAGTATGATAAGAGAAGAGAATAGAATCTGTTGTCAGCAAATCTGATGCTCCCCTCTTGCTCCTGCTCTTGATCTTCAATGATCTCCAAGTTGCTTCAATCTCCAAAACTAATAAGAACTAGGATTATTGTCTAATCTAATGGAGTGTATCTCTAATCTAATCTATGTAATCTCCCTTTATTTTATGCCTTACATCATGCATTTATAGGTTACAAGTCTAATTTTTAGCTTAGGAACAAACCCAATCCTATTTGGACTCAAAAAAGTGTTAAAATTCACCCCAAAACGAGTCCAAGCTTGCCCAACCTCTTCCCCAGCACCCCAGCGCTGGGTACGGCGCTGGAATTTTGCCCCCTAGTGCCCCGGCGCTGGGCATAGGCCTAAAATGGGCGCCCCGGCGCTGGCCCCTTTTCTGGAAATTTTCTGCTCCGACGTCCTTTGGGAAAATAGCCATAACGTTTTTATTCGAACTTCGATTTTGATGATTCAAGATGTTCCGGAAAGAGGAGACGTAGATCTACAACTTTTATTCTTTAAGTCTTTCGAAATAAGGTCCAAAAAAATATTCAAATTGGCTCTGAAGTGACCATTGTGTAAATATGAAGCCGAAAACGCGAATCTAGCCACCCCAAACGTCGATCCAAGTAACTTTTATTCCAATTCCTACAAAACAACATAAAACATGCATGAATAGACACAAACACTTAAATTAACCAAAAGATTAAGCTCAAACGCACTCAATTATGAGTATAAAACTCACTCATCACATGCAATGGTAACACCTCTCCTCATCTCTTAACAACATACTAAAGTGATCTGCCACCAAGTTGTCTGCCCCTTTCTTATCCTTGATCTCCAAGTCAAATTCTTGTAAAAGAAGAATCCATCTGATAATCCTAAGTTTAGAGTTCTTCTTGGTCAACAAATACTTGAGAGCAGCATGGTCAAAATAAACTATTACTTTAGTGCTAAGTAAATTTGATCAAAATTTATCCAAAGCAAAAACAACAGATAAAAGTTCTTTTTCAGTTGTGGAATAGTTTATCTAAGCCTCATTCAAAGTTCTCAAAACGTAGTAAATGGCATAAACAACTTTGTCAATCATTTGGCCTAAGACAGTCACTACTGCATAATTGCTTGCATCACACCTTATCACAAATGAATACTTCTAATTTGGTGGTTGAATTACTGGTGTTGAGGTCAATAATTTCTTTAATTTATCAAAAGCCTCCTTGCACCCATCATCTAACTGGAACTCCACCTCCTTTTATAGTAACTTACAAAAGAGCAAAGCTATCTTCGAGAAATCTTTGATAAGCCTGCCATAGAAACCTGCATAGACAAGAAAAGTACGAATCTCTCGTACACTGATGGGGTAGGCAAAACAGAAATAACATCTATCTTAGCTTTATCAACGTCAAGATCTTTAACTGACACAACATGACCAAGTACTATTCCTTATTCTACCATAAAATGACATTTTTTCCAATTCAAAACAAGATTAGTTTCCAAGCATCTATCCAAAACATAACTCAAATTATCTATGCATGCATCCAAAGAATAACCATGAATCGTAAAATCATCCATAGAGACCTCAATGTAATTTTCTAAAAGATTAGAAAAGATACTCACCATGCATCACTGAAAAGTACCTGAGGCATTATAAAGTTCGAAGGACATCCGACGACATGCAAATGTGCCAAAAAGACATGTGAATATGGTATTTTCTTGGTCCTCAGGTGTAATCACAATCTGGTTATAACTTGAAAAACCATCTAAAAAGCAATAATAAGTATGCCCAACTTATCTTTCCAACATTTGATCAATAAAATGAAGGGAAAATGACCTTTTCTAGTTACACCATTTAATTTTCTATAGTCAATACACACTGAAAAAAAAATTAATAATAATAACAAATAAATATTGAATAATAAAAATTTCTTTGTTTTAAAACATATTAATTGGACTTTGTCATTTATTTTAGGTCAAACTACTTATTTAATTTGTGTGGGCTAATAAATATTAATAAGAGATGGGTAAATTAATTTAGTACAAATTGGGCCTTAAAACTAATTGAGATTAATTTATATGTGGGTAATATTAAATACTATTATACTTAAGATAATTTATAAAATATATTAATTAAAAAAAATACTAAAACATAATCATACTTGTATACGCCTGATACAAATTGGGAAAAAGCGGAAGAAGAAACCTAATGGCTGTGCTGGAAAAGGAGGAAGTTGTGATCGCGAATTTGTCTACTGGAAAAAAAAAGGTGCAATTCTTTAATTTTTGGCTTCTTTGTATATCATTACTTAGTGGGTCTTATCATGTTAATTCCATATTTTAGAGTTTAGAATACATATGTATTGATTTGTCTTACTGTTGCATATAATTGGCTAACATTGGTCCCTATTTCCGCCAATAGCATTATATTTAGATATCACCATAATCCAAAGAATTTTCTTAACATGTTGTATATATATGAATGTATGTATTCAGTGTATTCATGATAATTAAGGATTATTATAATTGCTACGGTATTATTTAGAGTTATTTGAAAATTTATATGAACATAATAATAATAATAGATGTAAATAATAGTAAATTAAGCTTGATGTTTAGAATATTATAAAATTGAAGGATTATTGGATTCAAGATTAAAACTTTACTAAGTGGTTAAATTAATTATTAAATTATTCTTTTGATTAGTTCGGACGGAATGAATTTAACGAGACAAATTTGGAATTTAAATTTTGGGTATTACATTGCTTACTCTAGGTACGGATTTCGTACTCCTGCGATAATCCTTTAATTTTGATTTTTTCGTTTCGCTTTTCGTTTAGAAATTTGTTATTGTTTCACATGATTTTTTCTTCTTAAGTTCGTGAGAATGTTTCATTTTGGTATTAGTATTTGAAACTAGTATTTGTACTCTTTGGTCTAGTGTGTCATAGTTAATATTTATTTCGCTCTTTGTAGAAAGTACATGTTAATATTTTTGGAGACTTTGTGTTGATATTTCGTTTCAGTTTAACATGTACATGTTAGAACCCCTTTGTTGTATCGCATGTGTTGTGACATTATATTTTGTTAAAATACCGTAGGGTATACCTGAGCTATAACCACCTGTGGGGGTACCACATGCATGTCCTCTTGGCACCGAGGTATGACACCTTCCGTGGCGGTGTGATCAGTCCACGACATCTCCGTTTTGTGCTCCATTAGGAGTTGGTCATTTGGTGTTTTGTTGTGGGAGGCGTATGGGTCGACCCTAGTTTTCTGTTCGGTTCTGTTTTGCGGAGTGATGATGTTTGTGCCAAACACGCCTTCTGATTTTGCATGCTTTTGGATTGCGCAGTCCGATGTGTGATTGCTTGTGTGGTATTATTTGACTTTCCTGTGTGGCAAGGTATATTACTATTTATTTTGAGCTCGGTATGAAATAACACCCAGCCATTTGATTCAGCCTATCATTTCGTTGTGTTAGTTATTTTTTTCATTTCGTTTCATTTCATTTAATTGAGTTAGTTATTTCGGTTCATTATTTGTATTCTATATCCGTACTGGGCATTTGGCTCATGCTGTATTTTTTTCTTCCGGCAGGTAATCAGGGGAATCAAGGGCAAGTGTGACGAGAGCTCCCTTTTATCCAAATGGTTTATATATATTATGTTTAGGTTGTGATACATTAGTTTGTTCGGAATTGTAATAATTATTTTAGATTGTGGTTTGAGACTGTTTGGCATTTATTGTGGTTGACTTGTGGTATTTATCAAATATTAAGACTATTATTTTTTGGCTTTGAGCCTTACTATTAAATTCATCAGTTTTGTTATGTTTTGAGTAACCTCACTTTCTATTTCGGAAAGGGGGTGTTATAGAGTTGGTATCAGAGCTTAGGTTCTTTCTTGTAGAAAACCTATTTAGGTTTGGCATGTGAGTTATGGGTAGACTTCTGGGTTAGGTTTTTGTTCTGTTTAATTTTCTGTTCAGCTATATTCGAATTTGTTTCTAATTCATTTGTTATCTATTCGTTGACTTCTTTCTTAGATGGCTCGTAGATCTGCCAGAGTTGTTGGGAGGCGAGATAACAATAGGAGAAGAGGTGAGGGTCAGCCCAATGAGCAACCTAATGATCAGATAAATGCTCAATTGGCTACCTTGGTAAATTAGGCGGTGAATCAGGCTTTACCTCAGTTGGTGGCACAAGTTGTACAGGCAATGCAGCAGCCGTTGAATAAGAGAATCTGGGAAATAATGGTCAGCGTGCAAATGTTGAGGAAGGGAATGCGGATAGTCATGATCTGTAAGGGGTTGCGATGTATGTATGGTTGGAGAGGTTCCAGAAGCAGAAACCACAGTCATTCAGTTCAGCTCCGACTCCAATTGATGTAGAGAATTGGATTGCCCACCTAGAGAAGATTTTTGATGTGTTGGGGTGCTCAGATAATCAGAGAGTGTTGCTTGCTGCTTACAAGTTGGAAGGGGATACGCAGAGGTGGTGGAAGGCGACAAAAGTAACAAAAGGTAAAAACTATGCTGAGACACTTAATTGGGCGGAGTTTTGTGAGGTCTTTTATCAGCAGTACTTTCCAGCTGCTGATAAAGAGGCCTATGCTAGAGACTATCTATCCATTCGACAGAAAGATGATGAGTCCATCACGGACTTCATGACGAGGTTCACTAGGTTGGTAGGCTTTGCGGGAAGCTCAGCAGGGATCGCAGCAGAACAGGTAGAGAAATTTAAGTGGCAGATTCATTATAGGTATCGCCAGCATCTTATTAACAATAAGTTTGCAGACGTGTCAGCAGTGGCTAATGCAGCCAAGAATATTGAAATGGAGCGATAGGACTTCCAGTCTTCTAAACCGGAAGGGAGTCAAAAGAGGGACAGAGATGACCAGTAGGATCAAAAGTCTAGTCAACATGGGAAGAATCAGGGTGGTCAGTGGAACAGGAACCGTGGTGGCCAGCAGGGGCAGTGGCGTGGCCAGAATCAAAATAGTGGTTATCAGCAGATGCCTCAGCAAGGGCAAAATCAGGGTCGTTATCCGGGACCAGTTGGTGGGGGTAACCCAAATCTTATTCCGATAGCTCCTTTTGCTACTTGTGGGGCTAATCATCCGGGGAGGCAGTGCCACAGACTCACAGGTGCATGCTTCTTATATGGACAGATGGGTCATATTGCTAGGGATTATACCGGTCCACGTGGAAATGGTGGAGGTGGTGATAATGGTGGCAATGAAGGTCAGCGTCAGGGTGGTCGAGTGTTTGCCTTGACATATAACCAGGCGGCAGGTGCACCAGGTACTGTTTTTGGTACTCTTTTAGTTGGCAATCGTGAGGCGTCTATTTTATTTGATACGGGTTCTACTCATTCCGTTGTTGCTCAGTCTTTTGTTCGGCACCTTGGTGTGCCATCTCAGTCTTTAGATTCTGTTATGTCTATTGCTACCCCGATGGGTACTTCTGTTGTTATTTCTGATTTGTATCGAGGGTATCCGATCAGTTTTGGGGATAAGATTCATAGGGCTAATCTTCTTCCAATGAGTATGTACGATTTCGATGTCATTCTTGGGATGGATTAGTTGGATAAGCACCAGGCCACTATTAACTGTCAGGTGAAGAAGGTTATATTTGGAGATGTGAAGTCTCCAGAGTTCGTGTTTCAGGGCTCACAGCCGAGTAGAGTGGTGAAGTTAATTTCAGCTTTGAAGGCTGAAAAGTTGGTGGCAAAGGGTTGTGAGGGGTATTTGGCATTTGTGAAAGATACCTCTAAGGGTGAGTCTCGTATTGAAGATGTTTCAATTTTTTGTGACTTTCCCGATGTGTTTTCTGAGGAGTTGTCAGGGTTGTCACCACAGCGGGAAGTAAAGTTTTCTATTGAGTTTATTCTTAGTGCGGAGTCTATCTCTAAGGTGCCGTATCGGATGGCACCGTTAGAGTTACAAGAGTTGAAGGAGCAGTTGCAGGAGCTGTTAGATCGTGGTGTGATTCGACCGAGTGTTTCGTTATGGGGTGCTCCGGTCTTATTTGTGAAGAAGAAGGATGGATCTATGAGGCTGTGTATAGACTACAGGGAGTTGAACAAGATCACCATCAGGAATCGGTATCTATTGTCGAGGATTGATGATTTGTTTGACCAACTTCAAGGGGGAAAGTATTTTTTGAAGATAAACTTGAGGTCGGGCTATCATCAGTTGAGGGTGAGGGATGAGGATCCCTAAGACAGCTTTTCGCACTCGCTATGGGCATTACGAGTTTTTGGTGATGCCATTCGGGTTGACTAATGCTCCGGTGGTGTTTATGGATTTAATGAATCGAGTGTTCAGGGAGTACTTGGACCAATTTGTCATTGTCTTTATTGATGACATTTTGGTTTACTCCAAGCCTAAGGAAAAGCATGAGGAATATCTTCGCACAGTGTTGGGGATTTTGCAGAAAGAGAAGTTGTATGCTAAATTCTCTAAATGCGAGTTCTGGTTGGAGCAGGTTGCATTTTTGGGCCACGTTGTTTCTGCTGAGGGCATTAAGGTGGATCCTGCGAAGGTTGAGGCTATCACTAAATGGCCGAGACCTACTACGGTGACAGAGATTAGGAGTTTCTTGAGTTTGGCAGGGTACTATAAGTGATTTGTGGAAGGATTCTCTTTGCTTGCCTTACCATTGACTCAGTTGGTGAGAAAAGGGCACGAAGTTTATGTGGAATGAGGAGCATGAGAAGAGTTTCGAGGAGTTGAAGAAACGACTTGTGACAGCTCCTATACTTGCATTGCCATCGGGGACTGGAGGTTACCAGATTTATAGTGATGCTTCTAAGAAAGGCTTGAGGTGTGTTTTAATGCAACACGGTAAGGTGATTGCTTATGCTTCTAGTCATCTTAAACCTTATGAGGTGAATTACCCCACACATGATTTGGAGTTGGCAGCGGTGATCTTTGCCTTAAAGATTTGGAGGCATTATTTGTTTGGAGAGACTTGTGATATCTTCACTGATCACAAAAATCTTAAATACATCTTCACTCAGAAGGAGCTCAACATGAGGCAGAGGCGTTGGTTGGAGCTTCTAAAAGATTATGATGCGAGGATTCAATATCACCTGGGGAAGGCAAATGTGGTTGCAGATGCTCTTAGCCGAAAGAGTTTAGGGAATGTAGCAGCCCTCATTGCACAACCTCAGCTTATTTTAGATATGGAGCGAATAGAGTTGGAGTTGTATGTGCAAGGTTCAGATGGGCATTTGGTAGGTATAAGAGTGGAGCCCTCTCTTATCTCGCGGGTCAAAGAAGCTCAAAAGGAAGATGGGGAGTTGTGGAGTATGACGCATAATCTAGAGGAGGGCAAGCAGCCTGAGTTTCGTATTGATGACCATGGTGTGATTTGGTTGGGTGAGCGGTTGTGTGTACCGTCGGATCCAATTATTCGGGAGGCGGTGTTGGCTGAGGCTCATAGTTCGCCATTTTCAATTCATCCAGGTTCTACAAAGATGTATAGGGATTTGAAGAAGAATTTTTGCTGGAATGGGATGAAACGAGACATGGCTGAATATGTTGGGAAGTGTCTTACTTGTCAACAAGTGAAGATAGAACATCAACGAGCTAGTGGTTTGCTGCAACAGTTAGACATTCCAGTGTGGAAGTGGGAAGATATCACAATGAATTTTGTGACTGGTTTGCCGAAGACTTTTAAGAAGAACGATGCCATTTGGGTAGTGGTGGACCGACTGACCAAATCGGCACACTTTTTGGCTATCCATGAGGGTTACTTGGTGGATAGGTTGGCACAAATCTTTCAACAGGAGATTGTTAGACTTCATGATACTCCAGTGTCTATTGTTTCAGATCGGGATCTACGGTTCACTTCTCGGTTTTGGAAAGGGTTTCAATGAGCTTGGGGTACTCAGCTCAACTTTAGTACTTCTTTCCATCCGCAAACTGATGGGCAATCCGAACGGACTATTCAAACGTTGGAGGATATGTTGAGGTCTTGTGCACTTGAGTGGTCAGGTAATTGGTGTAAGACCCCGAATTTTATGAAATAAAAGTATTCAATTTTTCTTATAATTACTATTCAGTAAATGGTTAAATTGATAAAAGTTAAAGTTAAGGGTGATATATGAAATTTTTTTCAAAATACGTAAGTGGTTATAAAATATTCATTGTTGTCGGAAAATATTCGTTTAGTCGTGGAATATTCTTTCTGTCGGAGAATATTCGTACGACGGCGCAGCCATTTGTGGGCCCCATAATAGAATAACTGTCGGATGAAGAAAATGACAAATTTGAGTTTTTATAAATAACGGCGTAATTGTTACCATTAACACTATTGGAATACCTGGTGGTTAAAATACAGTAATACGCGTAGTTGCACAGTAACACACGGTATTACACAGTATTTTTTTATATTATTGATTCTTACGTGAGAAGGCACTACTCAATAATTGTTACAGTAATTTCTGTTCAATATTTTATTTTATTAAATCAATAATTGATGCGTTGATATTTTATATTATTATTGTTTCAATAATTGTCACTGCACAGTATCTCCATTATCAGATCAATAATTTATATTATTTGAATAATATTATTAGATAGCATTATTGGCAATGTCTAGAAAGTTCTGTCAAGGAGAAGTTTGGTCATCTAATTGCGCGCCAGTAAGGAGAAATCCTTATTGGAAAGCCCCCTCTTTCCTGAGAACTGCCTGGTTGTCATTATTGTGATTCTGTAATATTATTTAATAATTAATTATTGATTTATATGATAAAAAAAATATTTATTTAATGTGAATATAAATGATGAATTTATTTATGTGGTTATAAATGAAGGAATTAATGTTGAGGTATTTTATTAGTATTTTGTCGGATTGGAGGTATTAAACGATCAAATCGGTGTTCTTACAGCTTTATTGTGTGAGTTATAATATTTAATCCGACCGTTGGATCGTTGTGATTTTTGGATATGTTATATATATATATATAAGTTGAGTATATGTTCACAAATTTTGAGCCGTTAAAAATGAACGAATGATTTGTTATGAATTTTAAGAGGTGACTGATTCGAAAATTAGGTTTATAAATAATTTTGGTAAAAAATTCTAGAAATGGGTGGATCCCACTTTTGGTTGTTGGGGAAGATGGCTAATTTTTGGTGGGTGAAATAGTAGTAAGTAAAGCCATCAGGTAGCAGGTCAAGTCTGCTTCGGCGTGCTAACGTTTTTCTATAAATAGAGGACTAAGTTAGAATTAAAAATCACACCAGAATTCATAAGTTTTCTCTCTTTTTCTCTCTAGATTATCGAGTGTATTTTGTGAGTATTTAGATACTTGGTGAGTTGATATTCATCAGTGCAAGTTTTCTTCAGCGTCATATCCGATATCCAGTCAGAAGTACTACTCTTTTGAGGAAAAGGATAGTAAGGGATAGTAAGGAAATTTAATGGTTGTTATATTTTTCAGTTTCGTAATTTTTCTAACCTTTAAAAATTCTAAAAAAAAATTGAAATGATAATTTGATGAGTTTTCTAGATTGTGTCCAAAAATGACGATTTTTGGATGTATAGATTAAGAGTTGTGAATTTTATGAGAAAAGACTATTTTAAAAGTAATCGCTTATAACTCCTTGTGGTTAACTCCAAAATTGGTAAAATTTTTATTGAGAGTACATGTATATGATAGAAGTATACTCTGTAAATTTTGGAATTTTTGGATAAAAGTATAATTTTTGATAAATATCTAAATATTCGGTTGTTTTGGCCATATGAAAAATAGTAAATAAGTTTTAAAAATTCTGAGAAAAATATATGTTCAATATGGGACTATATTCTGCTAAATCCCAGAAAAGAAATATTTTTGGAACTGATTTGATATTTTTCATGAAAATGGACTAGTTATGAGTAAATGAATTAAATATATTATGTGAAGTAAGAAAATTGAAAAATAGGATTTTATGGCTTTAGAATCCTATATGAGGTATATGCAGATTTTGGATGAGAGTTTTTGATTATTGGTGATGAAATCTTATGAGTTTGGCATTTTAGGATGATTAAATGTATTATTTAGTAAAGTGTAAACAATTAAAATAAATTGTTTATAAGCTTAAGAAATATTATTCTTTCAATATCATTATACCGAAATATTGGTATGGATTTTATTGTAAAATTTCTACCTTTTTCATGTCGAGTTACTATTCACGAGTTACTATTCATGACAAAATTGGTTTCTTTTTCTGACCAAATTATAGTTGATTTATGAATATTACTCTTGAGATTAAATCTAGATGTTTTGATTATATTGATTTTACTATTATATATAACATTTTTATAACCCTAATGATGATATTTCTCTTTGACTTGAGTGTAAAGATGGGTAAATTTTTGGTATGATCATGACTATGGGTTCCCTTTGGCCAGTAGTGCAAAGTTGAATTGTTGACTGGTATGATCATGACCATTGAATTTATAATTGAATATCTTTAGCTTAAGTGCAAAGGTGAATTGATCAACATGGTTATAATTATTGTTTATATAAATTCTGAAATGATTTATATTTCTTTGAGATATTAATATATTTGGCATGTAGTGCAAATATGAACTGTTGATGAATATATTTGGCATGTAGTGAAAATATGAACTGTTGTTGAATATCTTTGGCCTGTAGTGCAAAGATGAACTGGTGATGAATATCTTTGGCCCGTAGTGCACAGATGACTTGTTGTTGAATATCTTTGACCAGTAGTGCAAAGATGAACTGGTGACGAATATCTTTGGCCGTAGTGCAAAGATGAAATTGTTAGTATGATTATGAACAGGAACTGTGATTTGGTATAACCATGATCTTTGATGTTTCAGGTAAAGACATGTGATGAAAATTATCTTCGTCCTGGGTGCGAAGAGGAATTTAGAATCACAATTATGATTATGAGTTATTCATATGATTGTGGACCAGAACTGTTGATTGATGTTACAGGGATAAATTATTGTTGGTGGATTTTTAACATGGAGAAGATAATAGACTTTATGGTCTATTTGACTCTTCTAATGGATTGCTCGTTCCGCTGCAACTATGGTTGAAATTTTTTATCATCTACCATATATTCTAAATCTCTGATTTATTACTGTAGAAGGCTATTGATAATTTATTTATCTTTAGTCATGATATTCTTTACTGGACTAGTTGTGCTCACCCTTCTGTTTCACAATTCCTTTCAGGTAATAAGAGTGTAGCTGGGTCGAGCGGGGGTAACAGGGGAATAGAACGGTGGCCATCATTTAGTAGTTATATTTGGTGAATCAAATAAGGTGAGACAAACCCAACGTTGGAAGGGTGTTTTGTCACTATCATACAAAATCTCTAATGACATACAACCTCGTGTCATCATAAGACACGGTTGTGCACATCCACTTGCTGAGTATATTTACGAGCACTACCTATATAATTTTAGTGTTTGTTTGAAGTATAATTCACGATTAAAGACAGTGGAGATAATGATATGTCAAGAGAAGACTCACCATTGGAAAGAATATGATAGTAATCTTCTTATTTTTCTTTGGGGTCTATTAGGTCAACCAAGGATAATTCTGTGGACATATGATATCAATCATAACTTGGAAGCATGGCCTCCCATGTACGAAGGTTTCCTTGAGCACTTCCCAAAGATTTTAATTTCTAAAACAGTTTTTGACTATACCTTTATGTAAGGTGTCATTGTGAGGTGTTGTCCACGGTTGGGACATGAGTCACATTTGGTATATATTTGTATCCAAACTCACAGCATATGTGTTATTGTATTTTGCACGACAATTGTTGTAATAAAGTTGTAGTTGTTTTCTATACCATGTATTTGGCGACTCAGAATAGGTTGGATGGAATAGACCTATTTTGGGGTTGTCACAATTGGGATGATTACTTGAGCCTAGTTGAGTTTGCTTATAACAACAGCTAGCATGCAAGTATTGAAATGACTCCGTTTGAGGCATTGTGTGGAAGGAAGTGTCGGGCACCAACTTATTGGGATGAGGTTGGCGAAAGGGCCATAGAAGGGCATGAGTTAGCTCAAATCACTACGGAGAAGGTAGCGGTGGCTAAGGAGAAATTGAAGTCGGCTCGATCACGGCAGAAGTGTTATGCTGATAAGCATAGGAGGACTTTAGAATTTGAACCTGGTGAGCATGTGTTTCTAAAAGTTTCTCCTTGGAAGGGCATTCGGCGATTTGGGTTGAAAGGGAAGCTTAGTCCGCGTTATATTGGCCCATTTGAGATTCTGGAGAGGGTTGGTGAGGTTGCTTATAGGTTAGCTTTGCCTTCACAGTTAGCTCATGTGCACAATGTGTTCCATGTGTCGGTGTTGAGAAGTTATCATTATCATCCGTTGCACGTGGTGCAATATTCGTTCGATAAGATTCGGGAGGATCTTACTTGTGAGGAGCAAGCCGAAGCAATTTTGGATCGTCAAGAGAGGATTATGAGGAGGAAGACTATTCCGTTTGTTAAGGTTTTGTGGAGGAATCATTCGGAGCGGGAGGCTACATAGGAGATGGAGGAGTCTATTCGAGCGGAATATCCGTATCTCTTTGAAAATTAAGTGCATTCCATTCTTTTGATTCCGGGGACGGAATCCTTTTTAAGGGGTAGGTGATGTAATACCCGAAAAAAATAATAATAATAAAATATTAAATAATAAAAAAAATTGTTTTAAAACATATTAATTGGACTTTGTCATTTATTTTGGGTCAAACTAGTTATTTAATTTGTGTGAGCTAATAAATATTAATAAGAGATGAGTAAATTAATTTAGTACAAATTGGGCCTTAAAACTAATTGAGATTAATTTATATGTGGGTAATATTAAATAATATTATACTTAAGATAATTAATAAAATATATTAATTAAAAAAAATACTAAAACATAATCATACTTGTATACGCCTGATACAAATTGGGAAAAAGCGGAAGAAGAAACCTAACGGCTGTGCTGGAAAAGGAGGAAGTTGTGATCGCGAATTTGTCTACTGAAAAAAAGGTACAATTCTTTATTTTTTGACTTCTTTGTATATCATTACTTAGTGGGTCTTATCATGTTAGTTCCATATTTTAGAGTTTAGAATACATATGTATTGATTTGTCTTACTGTTGCATATAATTGGCTAACATTGGTCCCTATTTCCGCCACTAGCATTATATTTAGATATCACCATAATCCAAAGAATTTTCTTAACATGTTGTATATATATGAATGTATGTATTCAGTGTATTCATGATAATTAAGGATTATTATAATTGCTACGGTATTATTTAGAGTTATTTGAAAATTTATATGAACATAATAATAATAATAATAATAATAATAATAATAGATGTAAATAATAGTAAATTAAGCTTGATGTTTAGAATATTATAAAATTGAAGGATTATTGGATTTAAGATTATAACTTTACTAAGTGGTTAAATTAATTATTAAATTATTCTTTTGATTAGTTCGGACGGAATGAATTTAACGAGACAAATTTGGAATTTAAATTTTGGGTAATATATTGCTTACTCCAGGTACGGATTCCGTACTACTTTTGCGATAATCCTATAATTTTGATTTGTTCGTTTCGCTTTTCGTTTAGAAATTTGTTATTGTTTCACATGATTTTTTCTTCTTAAATTCGTGAGAATGTTTCATTTTGGTATTAGTATTTGAAACTAGTATTTGTACTCTTTGGTCTAGTGTGTCATAGTTAATATTTATTTCGCTCTTTGTAGAAAGTACATGTTAATATTTTTGGAGACTTTGTGTTGATATTTCGTTTCAGTTTAGCTTGTACATGTTAGAACCCCTTTATTGTGTCGCATGTGTTGTGACATTATATTTTGTTAGAATACCGTAGGGTATACGTGAGCTATAACCACCTGTGGGGGTACCACAGGCATGTCCTCTTGGCACCGAGGCATGACACCTTCCGTGGAGGTATGATCAGTCCATGGCGTCTCCGTTTTGTGCTCCGTTGGGAGTTGGTCATTTGGTGTTTTGTTGTGGGAGGCATATGGGTCGACCCTAGTTTTCTGTTCTGTTCTGTTCTTCGGAATGGTGATGCTTGTACCAAACACGCCTTCCGATTTTGCATGCATTTGGATTGCGCAGTCCGATGTGTGATTGCCTGTGTGGCATTATTTTAACTTGCCTGTGTGGCATTATTTGACTTGCCTGTGTGGCAAGGTATATTACTATTTATTTTGAGCTTGGTATGAAATAACTCCCAGCCATTTGATTCAGCCTATCATTTCGTTGTGTTAGTTGTTTTTTCATTTTGTTTCAATTCGTTTCGTTTCATTTCATTTAATTGAGTTAGTTATTTCGGTTCATTATTTGTATTCTATATCCATACTGGGCATTTGGCTCATGCTGTGTTTTTTTTCTTCCGGCAGGTAATCAGGGGAATCAAGGACAAGTGTGACGAGAGCTCCCTTTTATCCAAATGGTTTAGATATATTATGTTTAGGTTGTGATACATTAGTTTGTTCGGAATTGTAATAATTATTTTAGATTGTGGTTTGAGACAGTTTGGCATTTATTATGGTTGACTTGTGGTATTTATTAGATATTAAGACTATTATTTTGCGGCTTTGAGCCTTGCTATTAAATTTACCAGTTTTGTTATATTTTGAGTAACCTCCCTTTCTATTTCGAAAAGGGGGTGTTACACACTCTCCATCCTGTTTGCATTCGTGTGGGCACCAACTCATTATTATCATTATTGACAATTGTAATTCTGGATTTCATTTGAACTACTTGCACGGGACTCACCCATTGACTGTCAGAGATGGGGTAAATTATACCTGCATCAAGCAATTTTATAATCTCTTTCTTTACTACATCCATCATCGGTGAATTCAATCTTCTTTGTGCATCCCTCGTGGGCTTAGCTCTATCTTCTAGCAAAATTCGATGCATGCACATCGCAGGACTAATACCTTTGATATTCGCTATTGTCCACCCAAAGATTGTGACATGGTCCCTTAGGAATCTCGACAATTTATATACCTTTCTGCACTTTGGTTAGATTACTAGCAATAATCACAGATAATGTATCATTAGTCCCCAAATATACATATTTCAAATGTGTAGGTAATTGTTTCAATTCTAGCGTTGGAGCTTGCACAACAGATGGTAATAACTTTTGATGAGAAGCAGGTAATTGAATTGAATTAATTGCATACTTATCTGAATATTTTGGCAAAGAATGTAATGTAGCCACAATTTCCTTCAATTCATGATGCCATTCAATATCGTCATCCACGTCCAAACTGTTGGCAATGGCAACCTCCAAACTGTCTTTATGCGATTGTTTAAAAGTTTCATGCACTAAGGAGCCATTAACATCAATCGCAAAAACATGATTAACATCATTAGGGTACCTCATGACATCATATATGTTGAACTGAATATTTTCTCCATCAAATTCCATTGTTAAGGTCTCATTGTGCATATCAATCACGGTTCTTGCTGTTTTCAGGAACGATCTTCCAAACAAGATATGGGAGGGGTTTGGTGATGTATCATCCTCCATGCCCACAATGTAATAGTCTACACGAAAGATTAGTTCGTTCACCCGTACCAAAACATCTTCAATTACCCTTTGGGGGTAAGTGTTAGTACGATCTGCCAATTATATAATCACACTAGTATTTTTCAAAGGGCCTAGATTTAAAGAAGCATACACAGATACTGGCATGACAATAATTGATGCACCTAAATCTAGCATGACCTTTTCAAATCTAGCGTTTCTTATTTTAAATGGGATTGTGAACATGCATGGGTCTTTACATTTAGGGAGCATTTTTCTTTGAAGGACAACTGATACATTTTCCCCGACTGTGACTCTTTCATCATTTTTCAATTTTCTTTTATTAGTGTATAATTCTTTTAAAAATTTTGCATACCTTGGCACCTGTTTGATTGCATGAAGTAAGGGAATGTTTACCTCTACTTTCTTGAAAGTTTCCAAGATTTCTTTTTCTTGCTCATCTTTCCTTGAAGTTCTAGAATTCCTGGAGGGAAAGGGTAAAGGTGTGACGTCCCCAAAATAGGTATACAACACCCATTCTGAGTCGCCAAAATACATGGTACAGAAACAACTACATCTTTATTATTACAACACAAGAACTGTGAGTTTAAATACAAATATTGTCATTTAGACAATATCCACACTCAAATAAGTCCTCATTACAATTTTTGAAACATTATTTCACAAAAATGGTGAGGACTACTAAAATAACTTCTAGAACCATCATTCCATACCCCGACTAGTACTCGCTACATTCTCGCCTCCGAGAAAAATGGAACAAAAAGGAAAAGGGTGAGCTCAACTAGCCCAGTAAAGAACATTATGACTAAGATAATACAGAACAAATTATCGTTAGTCTTCAACAGGAAAAAAAAATCTAATAGAATACAATAGACAACAAGTTTTAAATCAATAACTGCAGCGGAAACAGCAAACCATTAGAAGAGTCAAGTAGAGAATGAGTTCTACTATCTTCTAAGATTTAAAAGTCTATCATCAATATTTTATCCCTGTAACAACAATCAATAACCATCTTTAATCAAATATTCATCTTCGCACTACAGGCCAAAGATATTCACTTGTATCACCGGTCGGTCATGTTCATCTCAACACCTGTTCATCTTTGCACTACGGGCCAAAGATATTCATCAGTTAATCATTCATCTTTGCACTACGGGCCAAAGATATTCAGTATCATTTAGGACTGAGGATGATGAAAAATATCTTAAAGAAAACGAATCCAGTGAAACAAAATAACAATATTAAGGATTCGTATTTCGATTTATCCATGTCAAAAAATACCTTATAATTATTCATAGTGAAGTAGAATTCAAGAATGATCAAAACATGGATACAATCAAAGCTAGTACCCAGAATAGATATTTTGGACGAAAAGAAGAAAATTTTATTTTTCGGTGAATAGTAACTCGTGAATAGTAACTCGTGAATAGTAACTCATGAATAGTAACCCCGACATGAAAAGTTCCAAATTTGATAAAAATTTCTAACCAATATTTTGGCATAATGATATTGAAGAAATAATATCATTTTCGAATAAAATAACATCCCTTACCTCAAAATAATCGTACTTCTGACCGAATTTCGGGTATAGTGCTGACAGAAACTCACACCGTATAGCAACACTCAAAGTATACTCACAAGAATACGCTCGATAATATAGAGAGAGAAAGAGAGAAAACTTTGTTTCTGGTATGATTTTCAATTCTAACTTAGCCCTCTATTTATAGGAAAATGCTAGAACGCCAAAGGAGACTAAAATAATAAATTAATATTTTCTTATTTTCCTTACGCATGCCAAGACCAAGACTTATCAAGGCATGCCAATTCTGAAATTCATCCCAGCAGCCCACATGTTTAATCCACCAACCAAAAAGTGGGTCCCGCAATTTAATAAAAATTATTTTATTTTTCGAAACTTCAGTAATTCATAGAAAATAGACCGTTTATCAGAAAAATACGAATTTTATGTCCATTCTGACTGAAATCGAATTCTCTACAACTTTGTAGCTTTAAGTTTTTCCAAATTCCAAACCAAAAATATCCGAAATCCACAAACGGATGATTTTTAATACCTCCACATCGACAAAATACTGATAAAATACCTCAGCTTTAATTCTTTCATTTTTATCCACATAAAAATAAATATATCCATCATTTATATCCACATAAAATAAATATTTCTTTATCATATGAATCAATAATTAATTATTCATAAATAATATTACAGAATCACATTTATGACAACCAGGCCGTTCCCAGGAAAGAGGGGGCTTTCCAATAAGGATTTCTCCTTACTGGCGCGCAATTAGATGACCAAACCCTCCTTAGACAGAACTTTCTAGACATTGCCAATAATGTTATATAATAATATTATTCAAATAATATGAATTATTGATCTGATAATGGGAAATACTGTGTAGTGACAATTATTGAAACAACGGTAATATAAAATATCAACGCAGCAATTATTAAATCAATAAAATAAAATACTGAACAGTAATTACTGTAACCATTATTGAGTAGTGCCTTCTTACGTAAGAATCAATAATTGGTGCAATCAGTGTGCTACTGTGTAACAACGCGTATTACTGTGTTTTAACCACCGGGTATTCCAACAGTATTAACGGTAACAATTACGCCGTTATTAATAAACAACATATACTTGTCGTTTTCTTCATCCAATCGCTTTCCGTTATGGGGCCCACAAAAGACTGCGCCGTCGTACGAATATTCCCCGACAGGAAGAATATTCCTACGACCAAACGAATATTCCCCGACAACAATGAGTATTTTATAACCACCTGCTTATTTGAAATATTTTGCGCATTTTACCCATAACTAACCTCATTAATCAATTTAACACTTACTATTTCAAAATAATAAATAGAGGGAATTTAAATTTTATTTATTAATAATTTGGGGTCTTACAACCTCCCCTCCTTATGAAATTTCGTCCTCAAAATTGATGTACGTACCTGGTGTTTCGAAAAGATGAGGATACCTCGCTTTCATTTCCGTTTCCAACTCCCAGGTCATTTCCTCAATAGCATGGTTTCTCCACAAAACTTTAACTTGTGGTATGACCTTCGTGCGTAGGACATGCTCCTTTCTATCCAAGATTTTGACAGGTACCTCTTCGTACGTTAAGTTTTCAGCTATCTCGTCCGGTTCTAACTCAATAACGTGGTCTGGGTCTTTCACATATTTACGTAACACAGATATATGAAAAACATTATGAACACGAGACATACTTGGAGGTAACGCGAGTCTATAAGCCACATTTCCTATTCGGTCAAGAATCTGAAATGGACCAATAAATCGTGGATTGAGCTTTCCTCTCTTTCCAAATCTTGTAACTCCTTTCCATGGAGCCACACGCAACAATACATGATCCCCAATGTCAAATTCCACGTCCTTTCAATGAAGATCCGCATAACTCTTTTGTCGATCCTGTGCCGTTTGTATACGTTGTCGAATCGTTTGGATCTTCTCTGTAGTCATGCGTACCAACTCTGGTCCCAACAATGTTGCTTCACCCACCTCGTCCCAGCATACTGGAGAGCGACACTTTCGTCCATATAATGCTTCAAATGGGGCCACACCTATACTTGCCTGATAACTGTTATTGTAAGAGAATTCCACCAATGGTAGGTACTTATCCCAACTCCCTTTGAAATCTAGGACACAAAGTCTTAATAGATCTTCAAGAGTTTGAATAGTCCTCTCTGATTGTCCGTCCGTTTGAGGATGGTATGCCGAACTAAATCGTAAATCTGTACCCATAGCTTTTTGCAAGCTAACCCAAAATCTTGAAGTGAATCTTGGGTCACGATCCGAAACTATGGATACTGGCATGCCATGCAGTCTCACAATCTCATCTACGTATATACGAGCAAGACGTTCAAGGGAATAAGTCTCCCGTATCGGCAAGAAATGAGCAGACTTGGTTAATCTATCAACAATAACCCAAATAGCATTTATGCCTTGAGAAACCGTGGGAAGACCCGTAACGAAATCCATGGTAATGTGTTCCCACTTCCATTTCGAAATCTCAAGTGATTGCAATGGACCCTTTGGCACTTGATGTTCCGCCTTTACACGTTGACAAGTTAAACACCTCGAGATAAACTTTGCAATCTCTCTCTTCATATTATTCCACCAAAATGTATGTCGAAGATCACGATACATTTTGGTACTTCCAGGATGGATTGCAAATGGTGTATTGTGTGCTTCCATCATGATCTTGTACTTCAAATCAGAATCGTTAGGAACACAAAGTCTGGAGTGGACTCGAAGTATTCCTTCTTCATCGATTCTTGCTTCTGGAATAGAACCTTCTTGCACTTTCTTCTTCATATGCATCAGCTCTATGTCCGTAGCTTGAGCAGCTTTAACTTTATCGATTAAAGTCGGTTCTACTCGTATATTTGATATCATCATGTGGGTACTTGGAGCCTTCATCTCTATCTCCATCCTTTGCAAGTCATACAAAATGGGCCTTTGTGTTAACAACATTGCACTCGTACCCGCATATGATCTTCTACTCAATGCGTCAGCTACTACGTTTGCTTTTCCAGGATGATATTGGATGATATGATCGTAATCTTTTAACAGCTCAAGCCAACGTCGCTGCCGCATGTTGAGTTCTTTTTGGGTGAAGAAATATTTGAGGCTTTTATGATCTGTATAGATCTCCACTTTCTCCCCATACAGGTAGTGTCTCCAGATCTTCAACGCGAAAACTACTGCTGCCAACTCCAAATCATGAGTAGGATAATTCCTCTCATATTCTTTGAGTTGTCGCGAGGCATAGGCTATGACTTTCCCATGTTGCATGAGAACACATCCTAACCCTTTGCTTGAAGCATCACTGTAGATAACAAATCCATCCGAACCAGATGGTATTGTCAGAACAGGTGCCGAAATGAGTCTCCTCTTAAGCTCTTGAAAACTCTTCTCGCATTCCTCGCTCCATACGAATTTGACATCTTTCCGAGTCAGCTGAGTTAACGGGGTAGCGATTCGAGAAAACCCTTCCACGAATCTTCGATAATAACCAGCTAAGCCTAGAAAGCTACGTACTTCGGTCACCGTCTTTGGTTGCTCCCAACTTTGTATTGCTTCAATCTTCGCCGGGTCAACAGATACTCCATGTTTTGACACCACGTGCCCAAGGAATGCTACTTCCTCAAGCCAGAACTCGCATTTCTTCAGCTTGGCATATAACTTATTTTCACGCAGCCTTTGGAGTACCAGCTTCAAATGATGCTCATGATCTTCACGGCTTTTGGAATATATGAGGATGTCATCAATAAAGACAACAACGAACTGATCCAAATAATCCTTGAATACCCGGTTCATCATATCCATGAAAGCCGCAGGAGCATTAGTCAATCCAAAAGACATGACTAGGAATTCATAATGCCCGTACCGAGTTCTGAAGGCAGTCTTTGGAATATCCTCAGTTTTAACCTTCAGCTGATGATATCCAGAACGAAGATCGATCTTTGAAAAGAATTGTGCTCCTTGTAACTGGTCAAACAGGTCATCAATACGAGGTAGCGGATACCTATTCTTAATAGTGACATGGTTTAATTCCCGGTAATCAATACAAAGTCGCATACTCCCGTCTTTCTTCTTTACAAATAAAACAGGAGCACCCCAAGGAGATGTACTAGGACGAATGAAACCGATGTCCAACAACTCTTGTAGTTGGACCTTTAACTCCTGAAGTTCAATAGGAGCCATTCGATATGGGGTTTTAGAAATGGGCTTTGTACCAGGTTCAAGATCAATAAAGAATTCAATTTCTCGTTCCGGGGGTAGACCGGGAAGTTCTTCAGGAAATACGTCAGGAAAGTCAATAACAACAGGAATATTATTCAAATTTGACGTGTCTTTATTCAAATCCATAACATGGGCTAAGAAAGCTTGACATCCGTTTTTTAATAAACGAATGGCTTTATGGCTTGATATAACAGTGATTGATTTTAATGGCTTAGTTGTTTGAATTCGTACAACAGGTTGGTTAGGAATATGAAAACTAACAACCTTACGAAAACAATCAATTTTAGCATGATGAGTGGTTAACCAATCAATTCCTAAAATCACATCAAAAGCAAGTATCTTTAAAGAGATAAGATCAATAGGTAATGTGATAGTGCCAACTTGGATCATGCAAGATTTATAAACTGTAGATGTAACAAAGGTTTCACCTAACGGAGTTTCAACAGATAAGTCAAAGTCCAATTTCCCCGGAGTCAAGTTTAAACGTTGAGCACAAGCAGGAGAGATAAAAGAATGGGTAGAACCGTATCTAGTAAGGTATAAACTTCGCAAGAATTCAAGATTAGCTTACCCGTAATCACCTCGTTCGGGTTCCTCACGTTTTGGCCAGTTACGACAAACGCTCTTCCAGGAACTGCTGATTTCGCCTTATCCGGGACAGCCCTTGGAATCACCACTCCCGCTGAACTTGATTTCGCTATAGTACAATCTCGAGCGATGTGGCCTTCCTTCCCACAGTTGTAACACACCTTGGATTGTTGTGGACAGTTTGGGCTGATATGTCCCTCTTTCCCGCATTTGTAACATCTAACTGGCGGTCGTTCTCCTCCCCTAAAATTTGTTGTTGGTGCTGCTGCTGATGTCTTCCCGTCATTGTTGAATCTCCTCTTTCTGAAATTTCCACTTGACTCACCTCTCCTATTATCATGGCCACGATGACTACCCGAGTGGTTACCGCATTGTTCGTATTTTTCCCTCCTCGTTGGTTATCATCGCTCTGATGATTGCTGTCACCGGTATGACCCTGGTTGTGGTCCCTCGGTTGAGTATACTCATTATCTCTCTCTAATAATTGGGCCCTGTTGACAACGTCTGAATACAGAGAAAATTTATGAGAGATAAGGTATTGACGAATCTCAGGTTTTAAACCTCTCAGAAACATCCGCGTCATACGTTCCTCATTTTCTACCAAATGAGGTGCAAACCTGGATAACTCTGCAAACTTCGCCTCGTACTGGGACACCGTCATGTTGTTTTGTTCCAGTCTGATAAACTCCACCTCCTTCATATGGCGAATACTTTCAGGGAAGTACTTGTCATTAAACAGTTTCTGAAACGTTTCCCAGGACATATTGAGTGCGTCAGGCTGGGTACGCTTCACAGACTCCCACCAGTAGTCTGCCTCACCGCGGAACATAAAGGTAGCGAATGGAACCTTCTGCTCCTCCGTGCATCCCAAGACATCGAATATCTTGGTAATTTGCTTGACCCATGTTTCCGCCATGATCGGATCCGGCTTTCCCTTAAATTCTGGTGGTCCCAACTCCTTGAACTGCTTGGCTGTGACAGACCGCATGTTGTCATTATTTCCACCCGTATTTTGTACACGAGTCTCCCTCGTCTAATTTTGCATGAACTGCAAAAAGCTCCTAAACATTCCATCGTTCATCGTTTGCTCGATAGTGTTGTTTACAGGAGGAATATTGCCTTCCTGTTGCACGTTCTCCTGGTTTGTGACTAAAGGTTGTTCCACAGTCTCATACACTCCATTGTTAACGTTCTCAGCAGCCATTCTTAAATACTACCATAAAACAAGGGTTAATTAAATAAATTAACAAATCACATAATACCCCTATATTATGACTGACCAATAAGTAAGCTTAGGTAGGACACACTAGCGAAGGATTTATTCGTCTCTCCCCTCCTAGTTCTATTCTCCGATCTCCGCCAGAGATCATATCCCTAAGCTCTGATACCAACTGTGACGTCCCCAAAATAGGTATACAACACCCATTCTGAGTCGCCAAAATACATGGTACAGAAACAACTACATCTTTATTATTACAACACAAGAACTGTGATTTTAAATACAAATATTGTCATTTAGACAATATCCACACTCAAATAAGTCCTCATTACAATTATTGAAACATTATTTCACAAAAATGGTGAGGACTACTAAAATAACTTCTAGAACCATCATTCCATACCCCGACTAGTACTCGCTACATTCTCGCCTCCTGAGAAAAATGGAACAAAAAGGAAAAGGGTGAGCTCAACTAGCCCAGTAAAGAACATTATGACTAAGATAATACAGAACAAATTATCGTTAGTCTTCAACAGGAAAAAAAAATCTAATAGAATACAATAGACAACAAGTTTTAAATCAATAACTGCAGCGGAAACAACAAACCATTAGAAGAGTCAAGTAGAGAATGAGTTCTACTATCTTCTAAGATTTAAAAGTCTATCATCAATATTTTATCCCTGTAACAACAATCAATAACCATCTTTAATCAAATATTCATCTTTGCACTACCGGCCAAAGATATTCACTTGTATCACCGGTCGGTCATGTTCATCTCAACACCTGTTCATCTTTGCACTACGGGCCAAAGATATTCATCAGTTAATCATTCATCTTTGCACTACGGGCCAAAGATATTCAGTATCATTTAGGACTGAGGATGATGAAAAATATCTTAAAGAAAACGAATCCAGTGAAACAAAATAACAATATTAAGGATTCGTATTTCGATTTATCCATGTCCAAAAATACCTTATAATTATTCATAGTGAAGTAGAATTCAAGAATGATCAAAACATGGATACAATCAAAGCTAGTACCCAGAATAGATATTTTGGACGAAAAGTAGAAAATTTTATTTTTCGGTGAATAGTAACTCGTGAATAGTAACTCATAAATAGTAACCCCGACGTGAAAAGTTCCAAATTTGATAAAAATTTCTAACCAATATTTTGGCATAATGATATTGAAGAAATAATATCATTTTCGAATAAAATAACATCTCTTACCTCAAAATAATCGTACTTCTGACCGAATTTCGGGTATAGTGCTGACAGAAACTCACACCGTATAGCAACACTCAAAGTATACTCACAAGAATACGCTCGATAATATAGAGAGAGAAAGAGAGAAAACTTTGTTTCTGGTATGATTTTCAATTCTAACTTAGCCCTCTATTTATAGGAAAATGCTAGAACGCCAAAGGAGACTAAAATAATAAATTAATATTTTCTTATTTTCCTTACGCATGCCAAGACCAAGACTTATCAAGGCATGCCAATTCTGAAATTCATCCCAGCAGCCCACATGTTTAATCCACCAACCAAAAAGTGGGTCCCGCAATTTAATAAAAATTATTATTTTTTCGAAACTTCAGTAATTCATAGAAAATAGACCGTTTATCAGAAAAATACGAATTTTATGTCCATTCTGACTGAAATCGAATTCTCTACAACTTTGTAGCTTTAAGTTTTTCCAAATTCCAAACCAAAAATATCCGAAATCCACAAACGGATGATTTTTAATACCTCCACATCGACAAAATACTGATAAAATACCTCAGCTTTAATTCTTTCATTTTTATCCACATAAAAATAAATATATCCATCATTTATATCCACATAAAATAAATATTTCTTTATCATATGAATCAATAATTAATTATTCATAAATAATATTACAGAATCACATTTATGACAACCAGGCCGTTCCCAGGAAAGAGGGGGCTTTCCAATAAGGATTTCTCCTTACTGGCGCGCAATTAGATGACCAAACCTCTCCTTAGACAGAACTTTCTAGACATTGCCAATAATGTTATATAATAATATTATTCAAATAATATGAATTATTGATCTGATAATGGGAAATACTGTGTAGTGACAATTATTGAAACAACGGTAATATAAAATATCAACGCAACAATTATTAAATCAATAAAATAAAATACTGAACAGTAATTACTGTAACCATTATTGAGTAGTGCCTTCTTACGTAAGAATCAATAATTGGTGCAATCAGTGTGCTACTGTGTAACAACGCGTATTACTGTGTTTTAACCACCGGGTATTCCAACAGTATTAACGGTAACAATTACGCCGTTATTAATAAACAACATATACTTGTCGTTTTCTTCATCCAATCGCTTTCCGTTATGGGGCCCACAAAAGACTGCACCGTCGTACGAATATTCCCCGACAGGAAGAATATTCCTACGACCAAACGAATATTCCCCGACAACAATGAGTATTTTATAACCACCTGCTTATTTGAAATATTTTGCGCATTTTACCCATAACTAACCTCATTAATCAATTTAACACTTACTATTTCAAAATAATAAATAGAGGGAATTTAAATTTTATTTATTAATAATTTGGGGTCTTACAAAAGGAATATTTTTAAGCTGACTAGGAGGGTTAGGTTGTACCTTTGATTTTTTTGTTTCCTCTTTAGTTGTTTCCTTCTCAAAACTCTACAATGACTTTTGGTGTATCTATCTGTTCTCCACTTCTCAAAGTTATGACACTTGCATTTTCTCTTGGATTGACAACAATTTGGGACGATGGCTTCTGGGAACCTTGAGAGTCCAATCGACCCATTGTAGTAGCAAGTTAACTCATTTGATTCTCCAAATTATGGATGGAAGATCTCGTCTCTAGTTGAAATTGTTGTGTTTGAGTCATAAACGCTTTAAACATGCCTTCAAGGGATGTTCCAGAATTGGCCAAAGATAATGGTTTGGGTTGGTACTGTTGTTGAGTGGGATGAAAACCTTGTTATTTGTTTGGGAAAAAACCTTGTACCGGTGGCCTAGCACCCCCATAACTTAAGTTGGGATGATTCATCCATCCTGAATTGTAAGTATCGGAATAGGGGTCATACTTTCTTTGTGGTTGTGCCTGATAATTTTCCACTGCACTAGCTTATTGTGTAGTCTCATCCTCTTGCAATGTTGGGCATGAATCTGTGGTATACCCTGTCATTAAGCATATTCCGTAAGCCTTTGCAATCAGCAGGTTTCCTGTTGCTAATTGTTTCACCACAACAGTTAAGTAAGAAATATGTTGCTCCAAATTACTCGTGCTTACCTCATTTACCCTTTGTGGTGCATGATCATTCCTTGTTCCGTATTGTTGTGAGTTAGCAGCCATGTTTGTAATAAGATTTCTAGTGGCCTCTGGTGTTTTATCTACTAGTGCTCCTCCACTAGCAGCGTCAATCATACTTCTATCCATTGGTAAAAGTCCTTCGTAGAAGTACTAAATGTGACGCCCCCAAAATTAGGTATACATCACCCATCTTGGGTCGTCAGATACATAGTACAGAATACAAATACAACTTACTAATACAACTGTCGTGTACAATACGACAAAACATAAACTGTGAGTTTGAATACAAATATTATCTTCTAGAGAGTATTCATACTCAAAAGGAGTCCTCATTACATTTATTAACACACTATTACATAGAATAGTGAGGACTACTAACTAATACTATCATTCGAACCATCACTCCGTTCCCCGACTTGCCCCAGCTACGTTCTCATTTCCTGAAGAGAACAGTGAAAGAAAGGGTGAGCTCAACTAGCCCAGTAAGAAATATTATGACTAAGATAATGCAGAATAAATTATCATTAGCCTTCAACAATGTTAAACTGATAAAATATAATAGACATCAAGTTTAACTGCAGCGGAACAAGCAATCCATTAAAAGAGTCAAGTAGAAAATAAACTCTACTATCTTTTATGATTTAAAAGATTTTTCAACACTGTATCGCTGAGACTCAGCTTAATAAAATAATCCACATCATCGAATCACCCCTGCACTACGGCCAAGGATATTCGTGTATTCATTAATGGTCATGATCATGCCAACAACTGTCCATCAATGCACTACGGGCCAATGAGGACTTTTACCACATCATTTGTAACATTACGGTCATGATTATACCGAATAATCCCTGGTCATAATCATACCAAGTCCATCTATGCACTACAGGCCACAGATGACTTTCAACATTTTATAAACATGAGGATGATGACAATGATATAAGAATTCAATAAAACAAGTTCAAGAATTAATTTATCCAGGAATTAACAACGTCCAAATTGTCAACATGATACTGCTTTGTGGAGTAAAATTCAAGAATGATTAGAGAATATTTTCATGAAAAGATACTGGATGAAACGCAAATATCAAGGATATTCCACAAATTTCATGGAGTATAGAAGTCAAAACTTAACCAACTGAGTATAATAAAGAATGGAATAACAAAAGAAATCACCATGCATGCGATAGACCGCACAGACAGGTTATTCCAACAGAATAATAAATAATGGAACCAGGTCCGGCGTAAACGCACAGACAGGATATTCCGACAGAATAATAAATAATGGAACCAGGTCCGGTGTAAAACACACAGACAGGATGTTCCAACAGAATAATAACAAGACGGAACCAGGTCCGGTGTAAAACACACAGACAGGATGTTCCAACAGAATAATAATAAAAATGGAACCAGGTCCGGTGTAAAACACACAGACAGGATGTTCCAACAGAATAATAATAAAAATAGAACCAGGTCCGGTGTAAAACACACAGACAGGATGTTCCAACAGAATAATAATAAAAATGGAACCAGGTCCGGTGTAAAATACACAGACAGGATGTTCCAACAGAATAATAGAAGAATGTCACCAAGTATAGGGTAGACCGCGTATACAGGTTATTCCAACAGAATAATAAGAAATGGAATAACAACAGTTCTCTTCATGAATAAGAAAGAATAACACCCCTTACCGTTTTAAAGAAGAGCTGAAATAAGGAAGTAGTTAAGTAGCAGAATACTCTTCTTCTCTCTCTCTATAGTTTCTCTCTATAGTTTCTCTCTCTAGAGTTCAGTGAATTCGTAAGAAATAATGAAGGAATGAGCTGCTATTTATAGAAAAATAGAATGCATAGTAACTAATCCATGAACGGTCCAGATTGATTACTTTAATCTGACGGTCCATATTTAAAGAAAAATCTTTTAAATAAAATATAATATATTCTATTTATAGAATAACTTTAATAAAGTATTTTGTTTTATATAAAAAGATGTTTCTGTTTTATTACGTTAATAATACGAATAAAACAAAACGTCATTATCGCTAAATAATTCATATTATTAACTGACAATAATTGAATCAAACTGAGTGACTTCTCACATAAGCATTAATAATCAATACCGTGTGCTACTATGCAACCACACGTATTACTGTACTTTTACTACCGAGTAGTTCAACAGTAACAATGGTAAAACTTCCGCCGTTATTTTTAATAAAATATTTTTGTCGTTTTCTCAATCCGACAATAATTCCGTTGTGGGGTCCACCAATGATTGTGTCGTTGTACGAATATTCCCTGTTAAAACGAATATTCCCCGACCAATCGAATATTATATAACAACTTGCGTACTTTGCAAAATTTATAAATATTACCCACAACTATAACATTATATCAAATTAACTCCATAATATTCAAAAATGATATTTATAGAAAATTCATCTTTATTTATAAAAGTTGGGGTCTTACAACCTCCCCTTCTTATGAAATTTCGCCCTCGAAATTAGGGTACGTACCTGGTATGTCGAAGAGGTAAGGATACCTTGATTTCATTTCAGATTCTAACTCCCAAGTCATTTCCTCAACATCGTGGTTTCTCCACAAAACTTTGACTTGAGGTATAACCTTGGAGCGTAGAATATGTTCCTTCTTATCCAAGATTTGAACAGGAACTTCTTCATACGTCAAATCCTCCGCTATTTCGTCCGGTTCTAACTCAATAATGTGGTTCGGGTCTTCCACATATTTGCGTAACATGGATATGTGAAAAACGTTATGAACACGAGACATACTTGGCGGTAAAGCGAGTCTATAAGCCACAGTTCCTACTCGATCGAGGATTAAAAATGGACCGATGAATCGAGGATTGAGCTTTCCTCTCTTTCCAAATCTCGTAACTCCTTTCCATGGAGCAACACGTAAGAACACATGATCTCCTACATCAAATTCCACGTCCTTTCGATGAAGATCAGCATAACTCTTTTGTCGATCTTGTGAGGTTTTTATACGTTGTCGGATCGTTTGAATCTTTTCTGTAGTCATACGTACCAACTCCGGTCCCAACAACGTTGCTTCACCCACCTCATCCCAGCATACTGGAGAACGACATTTTCTTCCATACAATGCTTCGAATGGAGCCATGCCAATACTTGCTTGATAACTGTTGTTGTAGGAAAACTCCACCAATGGTAAGAACTTGTCCCAACTTCCCTTGAAGTCAAAGACACAGAGTCTTAATAGATCTTCAAGAGTTTGAATAGTCCTCTCTGATTGTCCGTCCGTCTGAGGATGATATGCTGAACTAAATCGTAAATCCGTGCCCATAGCTTTTTGTAAACTAACCCAAAATCGTGAAGTGAATCTTGGGTCTCGATCAGAAACTATGGATACTGGCATACCATGCAGTCTTACAATCTCGTTTATGTACATACGAGCAAGACGTTCAAGTGTATAAGTTTCTCGTATCGGTAAGAAATGAGCAGACTTGGTCAATCTATCAACAATGACCCAAATCGCATCAATACCTTGAGAAACCCTAGGAAGACCGGTAACGAAATCCATGGTAATGTGCTCCCACTTCCATTCTGGAATTTCAAGTGGTTGCAATGGACCTTTTGGTACTTGATGCTCCGCTTTGACTCGTTGACAAGTTAGACACCTTGAGATAAACAACGCTATCTCTCTCTTCATATTGCTCCACCAAAATGTATGACGAAGATCATGATACATTTTGGTACTTCCAGGATGGATTGCAAACGGTGTGTTGTGCGCCTCCATCATGATTTCATACTTTAAATCAGGGTTGTTAGGAACACAAAGTCTGGAGTTGACTCGAAGTATTCCTTCTTCATCGATTCTTGCTTCCGGCATAGCACCTTCTTGCACTTTCTTCCTCATACGCATCAGCTCCAGGTCTGTAGCTTGAGCAGCTTTAACTTTATCGATTAAAGTGGTTCTACTCGTATATTCGCCATCATCACATGGGTCCCTGGAGTCTTTAACTCTATCTCCATCCTTTGCAAGTCACACAAAATGGGCCTTTGCGTTGTTAATATTGCACTTGTACCCGCATATGATCTTCTACTCAATGCGTCAGCTACCACGTTCGCTTTTCCAGGATGGTATTGAATGGTATGATCATAATCTTTCAACAGTTCAAGCCAACGTCGTTGTCGCATGTTGAGTTCCTTTTGAGTGAAGAAATATTTGAGGCTTTTATGATCCGTAAAGATCTCCACTTTCTCCCCATACAAGTAATGCCTCCAAATTTTAAGTGCAAAGACAACAGCTGCCAACTCTAGATCATGAGTAGGATAATTCCTCTCATATTCCTTGAGTTGTCTTGATGCATAGGCTATGACTTTTCCATGTTGCATGAGAACGCATCCCAACCCTTTGCTCGAAGCATCACTGTAGATGACAAATCCCTCCGAGCCAGATGGTATTGTTAGAACAGGTGCTGAAATGAGTCTCCTCTTGAGTTCTTGAAAACTCTGCTCACATTCTTCGCTCCAACCAAACTTTGTATCTTTCCGAGTCAGCTGAGTTAATGGAGTAGCGATTCGAGAAAATCCTTCCACGAATCTCCGATAATAACCAGCTAAACCAAGAAAGCTACGTACTTCGGTCACTGATTTAGGTTGCTCCCAGCTTTGAATAGCTTCAATCTTTGCCGGGTCAACCGATATTCCACGACTTGATACTACGTGCCCAAGGAATGCTACCTCCTCCAGCCAGAACTCGCATTTCTTCAACTTGGCATAAAGCTTGTATTCACGAAGCTTTTGGAGTACCAGCCTCAAGTGTTGCTCATGATCTTCACGGCTTTTGGAATAAATAAGGATGTCATCAATAAAGACGACCACAAAGTGATCCAAATATTCCTTGAATACCCGGTTCATCATATCCATGAAGGCAGCAGGAGCATTAGTCAATCCAAAGGACATGACTAGGAATTCATAATGCCCGTACCGAGTTCTGAAAGCCGTCTTTGGAATATCCTCAGTTCTAACCTTCAGCTGATGATATCCAGAACGAAGATCGATCTTTGAAAAGAATTGTGCTCCTTGCAACTGGTCAAACAGGTCATCAATACGTGGCAATGGGTACCTGTTTTTGATGGTGACATGATTCAACTCCCGATAATCAATACAAAGTCGCATACTTCCATCTTTCTTCTTCACGAATAGAACAGGAGCACCCCAAGGAGAAGTACTAGGACGAATAAAGCCAATGTCTAACAATTCCTGCAGTTGGATCTTTAACTCCTGAAGTTCAATAGGAGCCATTCGATATGGGGCTTTGGAAATGGGTTTTGTACCGGGTTCAAGGTCGATACAAAATTCAATTTCACGCTCTGGGGGTAGGCCAGGAAGTTCTTCAGGAAATACGTCAGGGAATTTATTAACAATAGAAATATCATTCAAAACTGACGTATTTTTGTTTAGATCTGTGACATGAGCTAAGAAAGCTTGACATCCGTTTTTCAATAAACGAATAGCTTTATGGCTTGAGATGACAGCGATTGATTTTAATGGTTTGGTTGCTTGAATTCGCATAATAGGTCGATTAGGAATATGAAAGCTAACAACCTTACGAAAACAATCAATTTTTGCATGATGAGTAGTTAACCAATCAATCCCTAGAATCACGTCAAATGCAAGTATTTTTAATGAAATAAGATCGACAGGTAATGTGTGGGTACCAACTTGAACCAAACAAGACTTATAAACCGTGGATGTAATGAAGGTTTCTCCCAATGGAGTTTCAACTGCTAAGTCAAAGTCTAATTTCTCCGGAATCAAATTTAATCGATGAGCGCAAGTAGGAGAAATAAAAGAATGGGTAGAACCGGTATCAAATAAAGTATAGACTTCGTTAGAGTTTATGATAAGCTTACCCGTGATGACCTCATTCGGGTTCCTTGCTCTCTGGGAGTTCACAACAAACGCTCTCCCTTGCACAACCGGTTTTGACTTTTCTGGGACGGCCTTTGGTGCCTCCATCCTAGCTGAATTTGTCTTCGGTAAACGACAAAATCGGGCTAAATGACCTTCTCTTCCACAATTATAACATGCTTTGGACGGCATCGCGCAGTTTGGACTGATGTGCCCCTCCCCTCCGCATTTGAAACATATGATAGGTGGTCGTTCTCCTTCCTTAACGACAGGTGCTGGTGCTGACGTCTTTCCATCATTGTTGAATCTCCTCTTCTTGAAATGCCCATTCTTATTGTTTTGGCCCTGATTACCACCGAAGTGGTTACCATTTCTGGCCTGTTGATTCCCTCCACGCTTGTTGTCACCGCTTCGATGACTGCTCTCACTGGTATTATCATTTTGCCGGCTGCTCTCTTTTGGTTGCGTTGTCTCGTTATCGCGCTCCACCAACTGAGCCCTATTTACAACATCTGAATACAAACACAGTTTATGAGAAACAAGATGTTGACGTATCTCCGGCTTCAAACCTCTTAAAAACATCCGCGTCATTCTTTCTTCATTATCCACCAGGTGGGACGCAAACCGGGATAACTCCGCAAATTTTGCCTCGTACTGCGACACGGTCATATTATTCTGCTCCAATTTGATGAACTCCACCTCCTTCATGTGACGAATACTCTCGGGAAAGTATTTGTCGTTAAACAGCTCTTGGAACTTCTCCCAAGACATCTTCAGTGCGGCAGGTTGAGTACGCTTTATCGATTCCCACCAGTAATCTGCCTCTCCTCGCAACATAAAGGCGGCAAAGGGAACCTTTTGCTCCTCGGAGCAACCCAAGACATCAAATATCTTGGTGATCTGCTTTATCCATGTTTCAGCTACAAGTGGTTTGGGTTCTCCCTTAAACTCCGGTGGTCCCAGCTCCTTAAACTGTTTAGCGGTGACCGCCTGAGAGTTTCCAGTATTTCCACCTACGTTGTGGACAGGAGCCGCTTTCACCTGTTGTTGCATGAATTGCATAAAGCCTCTGAACATTCCATCATTCATCATCTGGTCAGTGTTGTTGTTTGCATGAGGATTGTCACCTTCCTGATGCACATTATCCTGATTATTGATATGTGGTGAATCAACAGTCGCTGTGCTCCATTGCTATTCTCAACATTCTCAGATGCCATTTTCAGATACTGCCACAAAATAAAAGTTAATTGATATGTCATATATTATCCTTATATTATGACCGACCAATTAAATACCATGCAAATAAACTTAGGTAGGTCATACTAGCGAAGGAATTCCCCGTCTCTCCCCTCCTAGTTCTATTCTCACATCTTAGCCAGGGATCATATCCCTAAGCTCTGATACCAACTGTGACGCCCCCAAAATTAGGTATACATCACCCATCTTGGGTCGTCAGATACATAGTACAGAATACAAATACAACTTACTAATACAACTGTCGTGTACAATACGACAAAACATAAACTGTGAGTTTGAATACAAATATTATCTTCTAGAGAGTATTCATACTCAAAAGGAGTCCTCATTACATTTATTAACACACTATTACATAGAATAGTGAGGACTACTAACTAATACTATCATTCGGACCATCACTCCGTTCCCCGACTTGCCCCAGCTACGTTCTCATTTCCTGAAGAGAACAGTGAAAGAAAGGGTGAGCTCAACTAGCCCAGTAAGAAATATTATGACTAAGATAATGCAGAATAAATTATCATTAGCCTTCAACAATGTTAAACTGATAAAATATAATAGACATCAAGTTTAACTGCAGCGGAACAAGCAATCCATTAAAAGAGTCAAGTAGAAAATAAACTCTACTATCTTTTATGATTTAAAAGGTTTTTCAACACTGTATCGCTGAGACTCAGCTTAATAAAATAATCCACATCATCGAATCACCCCTGCACTACGGCCAAGGATATTCGTGTATTCATTAATGGTCATGATCATGCCAACAACTGTCCATCAATGCACTACGGGCCAATGAGGACTTTTACCACATCATTTGTAACATTACGGTCATGATTATACCGAATAATCCCTGGTCATAATCATACCAAGTCCATCTATGCACTACAGGCCACAGATGACTTTCAACATTTTATAAACATGAGGATGATGACAATGATATAAGAATTCAATAAAACAAGTTCAAGAATTAATTTATCCAGGAATTAACAACGTCCAAATTGTCAACATGATACTGCTTTGTGGAGTAAAATTCAAGAATGCTTAGAAGAATATTTTCATGAAAAGATACTGGATGAAACGCAAATATCAAGGATATTCCACAAATTTCATGGAGTATAGAAGTCAAAACTTAACCAACTGAGTATAATAAAGAATGGAATAACAAAAGAAATCACCATGCATGCGATAGACCGCACAGACAGGTTATTCCAACAGAATAATAAATAATGGAACCAGGTCCGGCGTAAACGCACAGACAGGATATTCCGACAGAATAATAAATAATGGAACCAGGTCCGGTGTAAAACACACAGACAGGATGTTCCAACAGAATAATAAAACGGAACCAGGTCCGGTGTAAAACACACAGACAGGATGTTCCAACAGAATAATAATAAAAATGGAACCAGGTCCGGTGTAAAACACACAGACAGGATGTTCCAACAGAATAATAATAAAAATAGAACCAGGTCCGGTGTAAAACACACAGACAGGATGTTCCAACTAATGTAAACGAGACAACACAGTTCGAGCTCGATTCGGGCTCGACTCGAAAAAATACAAGTGAGACTCGAATTCGTTAATAATATGATCCAAATCTGAGCATTAAAAATGGTTCGAATAAAAATATGAGTAGAATCCGAGTAAGGTTATACTCGACTAGTTTAATATTCAAACTACTCGAATTATTGATTGTGATACGATACATACTCGGTTAATACATATTCGATTAGATGTTCGATACATTCTCTTATAATATATACAAATTTAAATCAAATTAGGATAATTAGTTATTATTTTGTTTTTTTTTTAATTTTAATTGTGATTTATATATTTGTAAAGTGTAATAATAAATATATTTTCTCATTTTTAAGTAAAATAATAAATTTAATTTATAATTATATTTATTATAAAAAATTATTATGTGGAGACTCGAATTCGAGCTTGAATTTGAAGCTCGCGAGTAGTTTGAATAAATATTCGAGTCGAGTCGAGTCGAGTCGAGTCGGATTGAATTCGAGTAATAAATATTCGAGCCGAGTCGAATCTGAGTATGATTTTTCAAATATAATTCGAATTCGAGCCGAATTCGAGTACGAATTTATCATTTCGAGTCGAATTCGAGTAGCTCTCTGTTCGCTCCGGTTCGACTCGTTTTCACCCTTAGTTCCAACAGAATAATAATAAAAATGGAACCAGGTCCGGTGTAAAACACACAGACAGGATGTTCCAACAGAATAATAATAAAAATGGAACCAGGTCCGGTGTAAAACACACAGACAGGATGTTCCAACAGAATAATAGAAGAATGTCACCAAGTATAGGATAGACCGCGTATACAGGTTATTCCAACAGAATAATAAGAAATGGAATAACAACAGTTCTCTTCATGAATAAGAAAGAATAACACCCCTTACCGTTTTAAAGAAGAGCTGAACTAAGCAAGTAGTTAAGTAGCAGAATACTCTTCTTCTCTCTCTCTATAGTTTCTCTCTATAGTTTCTCTCTCTAGAGTTCAGTGAATTCGTAAGAAATAATGAAGGAATGAGCTGCTATTTATAGAAAAATAGAATGCATAGTAACTAATCCATGAACGGTCCATATTGATTACTTTAATCTGACGGTCCATATTTAAAGAAAAATCTTTTAAATAAAATATAATATATTCTATTTATAGAATAACTTTAATAAAGTATTTTGTTTTATATAAAAAGATGTTTCTGTTTTATTACGTTAATAATACGAATAAAACAAAACGTCATTATCGCTAAATAATTCATATTATTAACTGACAATAATGGAATCAAACTGAGTGACTTCTCACATAAGCATTAATAATCAATACCGTGTGCTACTATGCAACCACACGTATTACTGTACTTTTACTACCGAGTAGTTCAACAGTAACAATGGTAAAACTTCCGCCGTTATTTTTAATAAAATATTTTTGTCGTTTTCTCAATTCGACAATAATTTCGTTGTGGGGTCCACCAATGATTGTGTCGTTGTACGAATATTCCCTGTTAAAACGAATATTCCCCGACCAATCGAATATTATATAACAACTTGCGTACTTTGCAAAATTTATAAATATTACCCACAACTATAACATTATATCAAATTAACTCCATAATATTCAAAAATGATATTTATAGAAAATTCATCTTTATTTATAAAAGTTGGGGTCTTACACTAAATCAAGTGTTACTCGTCGATTTGGTGGGAGGGCAGCTAGAACACAGTTTCTTGAATCTTTTTCAATACTCGTACAATATTTCTCCACTAACCTGTCGGATCCGCATATCTCATTCCTTATGTTGGCCACTCTTGAAGTAGGAAAATACTTCTCTAAGAATAACCTTTTCATGTCATTCCATGAATTTATTGATCCAGAAGGAAGATAGTACAATCAATCCTTTGTTAAATCTGCTAGGGAGAACGGGAAAGCTCTAAGCTTGATTTGTTCATCTGTAATTTTGTGTGGTTTCATGGTAGAGGACACCACATGGAACTCCTTTAAGTGTTTGTATGGATCTTCACCTGTAAGACCATGGAAAGTAGGCAAAAAATGAATTAGTCCGAATTTAAGTTTGAATGTAGCATTTAAAGCATGATATTCAATGTACAAGGGTTGTTGAGTGAGATTAGGAGTGGCTAATTCTTTTAACGTCCGGTTATTGTTTGGCACCACCATATCTTCTTTTTTGTCTGATTTGGTTGATAATTTATCTAACAGTAATTCCAAAGGTATGTTGAAGCTTAGTGATGGAATAAAGCCACATCTATATCTGCAATATACTGTTTAGCGTTACAATTTTGCTTCCTTAGCCTCCTTGCAGTTTTCTCAATCTATGGGTCAAAATCTAATGTAGCAGCCTGAGAAGATCGAGTCATAAAACAAAACAGAAAATAAAAAAAAACACACAAGTACGCCCCGGCAACGACCCCAAAATTTGGGAGCTGTCATTGACACTCATAAATTAACCTCACTCTCACTTCACAAATTCTAAGAATTAGCACTCGCAAGCAAGGATCGATCCCACAGAGAGTAACTTGTTTTAAATTTAGGGAATTATTAAATTCACAACACTTTTTGTTATTTTCACAACAAAAGTGTCGCTGTAGATGTATAGCAACCGTGAAAATCGTCGCTATAGGATCTATAGCGATACTTTTGTTGTGAAAATAACATTTTCTGTTGTGGATTTAACAATTTTCTAAATTTATTCTACTATTTTAACAAAAAAATAAAGATGGGGGATTTTGAAATATCTTTAAACTAAGAAAACAAAATTAAATTGATGAGATCAACCAAATATGTAACAACTTCAGTTCTGCAGTTTAGTTTCACCAAGTTGCAACAATCAATCAATCAATTTATTATTATTTACCCTTCAATGAAACTATTAGCCCTAGATAACAATAAGTTTTGCTATCCAAAATTCTCATTAGATCGTCACTGTATGAAATAAGCTCTCCACTAGATTCTAACTGTGATACAACCTAAAATAAGTTCTATTGATTTAATATGACATAATTATTAAGAAATAGAGAATTAGTCTAATCCAAACAACAAACACATAAGCTCGATTTGTTTAACTTGTTTTCTTATAATCTTAGCAATACAAAAAAAATTTGTCCACAATTAGTATCACTAATTTACTACTCGTGATGAAGAAAGATATAAATTACACGTAATACCAATCTTAATCTAGCAGATGTTAATGATCAAACTAACTCAATTGGCCATATCAAATCAATTAGATCAATTAGCATGCAAACAGTGAAAACAGATTATTAAAAGAAGTTTCATGCAAAAAGGAAAAAATAATATAACTCCATTAATTAATTACTTGTAAACAAGGTTCAACCTCCCTTTAGAACTGAATAAAGAAAACTAGCAAGACATGCACTCAATTTTGCACTCCAATGTTATAGATGAGAGATGATATATTCATTCCTGACTATTACCATATATTTACAGTGCTAGGCAAAGTCCTGAATCCTAAGAAAACTAGAAATTCAAATCCTAAAAGAAATCATAACTCTAGTTTCCATAAAGAATTAGAAACCAAATTGGAAAATAAATTTGAGTATAGAAGAAATCCTAAGTCTAATAGAAATATCAATATCATTCCATGTAGAAATATGCCAAAATTTGCCTTTGAAAAATTTTCAAAAATTCAAGATTGTCCAGATTTCCTGACGAATCCGTTGGGGCAGATTGGTTTGTGCGTCACGAGCTCGCCGAGGCGAATTGGCTGTCTGAGAAACAGAGGGGTATTCGTTGGGGTGGATTCATTCCTTCATTTGGATTCGCCGGGGCGGATTGGTGATTTCCTAGACATAGAGGAATACGTCAGGGCGGCTTCGTGTAGTGCATTGAATTTGCAAGGGCGAGTTCATGCAGTTTCTGAATCTCCTTCCCTTTCCATCTAATCAACTCCGATTCATCCCAATTCATCACTTAAGCTCCATTTTAATCTAAAATCAATAAATAACATTATCAAGCTCATATACACAACAAATGATGCAATAAACTAAACGTAAAGAAATCAAAATCAACGAACATTGTGTACTTATCAAGTATATTAAACATTATATTAAAAATATTTTTGAATATTAGTTGGTTAACCACACCAAAGTTAATAAATGTTAATAAACATTATATTGTGATATATGTTATTATAGTTATTAACACTGGTTGTAAATGTATTTTACTCTTAATGAAATATATTTATAAAATTTCATTTTTTATCACTTTAGATTAAATTGAAAATAAAAAAAGGACCTCCCTCGTGTTTATATTACTGCAGTTTAGTTGCAGGTAAAGTAAAATAGTAGTCAGTCAAGTAAATGGAGTATAATTTTTAAGTTGGGTATTGGAGTACTTTATACTTCTTCTCATCAAACAAAATACACCCAACACTCGATCATCGTCCAAAATTCGAGTAGGATCCCTAAAAAATCGCAAAATCACATCAAAACACCGTCATGGATTTCGCTGAATTGTGGGCAATTTTTGGACCCGGAGTTGCCGGCGCGGTATTCGGCGCCGGCTGGTGGTTTTGGGTGGACGCCGTCGTCTGCAGTGCCGTCAAGGTGTCTTTCCTCCACTATCTTCCTGGTAAATCCCTCTCATTCTCTCTCACTCCCTCTATGTATGTACAATTATATATATGTGCGCGCGCGCGTGTTTTGCATAATTGCAACATTTTGCTTGTTCAATAGATGGATTTCAATTAAAATGGATGATCGGTGGTGTTTTGTGTAGGTATATTTGCATCTTTAGCAGCTTTGATGTTTAATTGCGTAAGAAGAGAGGACATTGACTATTCTCCCTACGAGGAAGGCGAGTGGAGGTCAGTCTGTATTTCCACCATTTCTTTTGTGTTTTGTGCACATATATGTATATTTATATATTTGAAACTGGGTTTATTTTATGTTGAGTTTGTTAAAGATTCAGATTGATTTGTTCATTGGAGTCATCATTCTTGTTTTTATTAAGGGTTGTAATATTTCTCAATAGTTATAGTTTGTGTTTATTTGTAGTACTATATCTGTCCCAATTCAAAAGTAACAGTTTCTAAGAAATTTAGAATTTTGAGATGATCAATGGTAAAGAGCATAACTTAGTCAAATATGATGAGATTTTTACGTTAGTTTTAAAATGGACTCTCATTTCAATCTTTCTAAAGATTGTAGCTCATTGTTAGTGTCCTTCGTTTCGTCATAACGGAAATGGAAGAAGGTGAAAGAAAAGATCAAAGCTTTTTTTCTTTCTTGACTGTGATGTTTCTATTGTTGGTAATGAAACTGTCAAGTTGATAATTATAACCGCTTATATTTGATGTGATTGTTACTTCGATAACTTAGTTGTACTACTACTTCTAATTTGTGTGTTCGTGCTCTTTTGAAAAGTTCTTATTAGTAGACATGCTGAGATTTGTGCACTGCTTCTCATGAAATAAATTTATTCGAGGGAAAAAAGTTTATTGTTCGTGTATATATGCTGTAGAATTGACCTTGTTCACAATTTGTTTCTTAAATTAACTAGCAGAAAGTAGATGAATTGAAATACTGGTGGCATCTCTGGGAATTTTGACATTTATCTTGTAGTTATGCAATTGTGTCTTCAAATGTATCAACTATATTTGTTATGGAACTAAGATATATATCTATATAAATATTTTATACTGATAAATTATAATTAGTTTAATATTTTGTAGCCTGTCCAGTTTTTGTAGTGTTTGTGTCCCACTCAAGTAAAATTGTCCATGTTGGTGTCTTCATGTGGTGTCATGTTCATCTTTGTTGTCTCTGCCTGTCGTATTTTGTGTTTTTGGAACACATCTTTTGTTTTTTCACTTTTGGGACTTGAAACGTGTAATACGTTAGATTCTTATGATTTATGTTTACGTTTTGATCTACATAGTACTTGGTTGTTTGTAGACTTAAGAATCAAATGGAGTCAAACTTTCAAACTGAAGTTCGCAAAGCAAGTTACTTCATCAATTTTTGTTTTTGTTGCTATATAGTTACTATGTCAATCTGCTTGAGCCTTATCACGCCAAGATGTGGAAATGTATTAAACCTTTATGACGGTAGAATTGACCAATACTGAAAAGAAATAAAGATTTATGTGATCTTGTATCACATAAAATGGCCATGTACATGTTTGGGCAGCAAATCACGAATGATATGAGCAGCACGCTTCCTTTCCAAAGCCAATTTGATATGATATATTAATAGGTCTTTATGCTAGTCATGCTATCAGTGGCCTGAAAAATGTTATTACAAGAGGAGATACGTTCACGGTTCATTGCATGAGCTCCACACCTCATTATGCATCTTCTAAGAATGGGTTATTAGGTATCTTCTTGTAGTTATTTTTCTCCTTCACTATGACTATGATTGTTTTGTTAATTTGCCATGAGGCTGTAAATCAAATAAAGAAATTCATGACAGGTCAAGCAGACAACAACCCTTTTTCTTAAACAGATAAGAGTAAATCAAATCATTTTGCCACCTTGTCCTCTTTGTTGTCCGATATTCATCTACTATCTAGCTGTCTTAATTTTGACTAAATGTGCATTTCCTATTCTCTAGTATTTAAATGAATTAGTGTGCAATGGAAGTACATTGAAGAATCATGAGTCTATTAAAACCTTGCGTTAAAAATTATTTTTCCTAGTTAACGAAATTTGCGTACAAAAGGTTCCTACAAAGATCTTTGATTAGACTTACTCTATTAGTTCATAATTATTGCATACTATGCCGATTAAAAATATTTAATTGCAGAGTAAAATCTTTCCGCTGAGTTAATCGACTTGGTTCAGAGTTCTGTATTGAGTCTATGCAAAGCCCATTACTATTAGTAGGTCAGTTGGTGAAAATATTATTTACTCTGTTTGAACCTCTTAAGTCGTTTGAGAAAGAGAAATATAACTTTGATACAATCTAGCCTCATGTAGTTTATATAATTACTATACTTTGTAAATATCCTTGATATTTTAGAGGATGATTCTAGATAATGGATCTTAGCGTACAATTAGATTTAATCTTAATCATTGGTTGTATGGTCCAAGAATTATATAAGAGTATTTTCCTCATTTGTAAATCATAAAACAATATTATAACATGCTTTTGCAATAATAGTACAAGTAAATAGGAGAAAAAAGTTTTGGATTGTACTCGAAAGAAAAAAAAAGTATACCATGTTTTGGAACGGTCATATCAAAACAAAAAGTTATCCCACCAAATAATTTTAATAGTTAATAAATACCACAAATCAAATCACTACCCAAAGTTGGTCAACCCATACGTCTCCCAAAACAGAATCATAATATGATCAACTAATATGATCAACTCTCACTAGAGCACAAATGGAGATGCCGTAGACCATTGCGGGCTTGGTGTCAAGATGACATGCTTGTGGTACTACGAATATTACAACACATGCGACACAATATTTACAAATGGTCTACTTATACATGTTAAGCCAAATCAAATGAAATATATAATGGCGCAAAAAATAATAAGACAATGTGTACATCTCTACAATGATTAAGACACTTGCTAGACATGATAACAAAGTCCAAAGAGTATAATTTACCAAGTTCTTAATATCAAAGCGAAAATTAACTATGATATGAATTTGACAAGGAACAAATCACTTGAGACAATACCAAATTTCAACAAGGAACAAAACGAAATAATTAAATTAACGAGAATGTCGTTAAAAGAGTACGAAACCCGTACCTGAATTAAGCAAATGTAATACCCAAAATATATTCCAAATATAACTCGTTAGACTCCCTCCTTCCGAACTAGTCACCAAAATAAATAAATAATAAGTTGCGAGTTAAATTACTAATTTATAATTCCATTTTATATAACTCAAATTATTATTAATATTGTAATTATAGTAATATTCTGTTAGTTAACAGTTCCAAAGATGCAAATATGATCATGCAGTAAATAGACTGCACCCTCCATTCTAAAATGAATATATATATATATATATATATATATATATATATATATATATAATTTATATCCTGAAGCAATTTATAATTACAAAAACTATTGGAATTTTCCACCCTCTATTCCAAACATAACTCTGCCAGAAGCTATATATATATATATATATATATGTTTGCATACATTAGCTTCAGGTTACAAATCATATGTAATATTAAATAGGAAATCCTCGCATGGAACTTTTAATTAGTATAAGAAGCCATGAATTCATTGAAACACTAAGCATATATTTCCTCCAACTCACCGTGCATAATAATATATTGATTAAAACACCCTGGATAACTCACATCAATATGTATTAATAACAGATCTTATAACAGTAGAAAATTTAATCATAATTAAATTATATAGGTATACAGAAGAATGATAATATAAAAGATTGCCTTGATTTGAATAATAAAACTTGTACCAATTCCCTGTTAACAATGAAAACATAATAATATAGATACTTGCTTTTAATCCTTTCTTTTCTGTACCCTCACATATTTGCTTGAGCCTCCAATTTTATGTATCTCTCGACAATGTTTGGGTTGCCTCTTCTTTTGTTCAGTATGTATAAAGGGGAAAATTTAGGTTTTAGTTTCTTTTATTTATTAATATATCACTTATCAACTCTCCCAACTTTAATAGCATTCAACAATACACAAAAATAAATTGGACTATTATTTTTAAGGCCCAATTTTACTAAATTAATAGGAGCCATTTACTACTATCAGCCCATGCAAATTAATAACCAATTTGACCCAAATAAAGACAAAAGTCTAAATAAAATATTTTGTAATACATTTAAATATTAAATTGTTTAAGACAATGTAACAACAAATGGTCAACAGATCCAAATGTTAATTTCACATTGTTTTCCGTTATTTGATAACGATATGTTTGATTGTTTGGGAACAAAGGTCGACTAAAAACGGAGCAAAAGTGTTTGCCAAAGTTGACTCTAGGGGATATTTGGATACTTAAATTGGGGAGAGAAAGTACTCAGAGTATTAAAGCTACTAAATAGAATAATCTATATTTTTGCCCTGTACTCATAGTGATTTATCAAAATTATGATTTAGGTTTAGGAGTCTGAATAGTGTGTGGGTGGTTTTCTCCACTCTACCCTTGCAAGGATTTGATTATATGCCCTTGATGGTTGCAACTCATTACATTCTGACTAGCTGATGGTGTTTTCCATATCACACTTTTCCTGGCTTGAGCTTGGTTCATCTAGAAAAAAATCCAAATTGTTGAACTTATACTCTAATTTAATAAGTTTTAATGGGATAGAAGCTCTATTTCAGACAACAAAGATAAACAACCATAACGATAGTGACCTAGGAAGCACGGACACGTCCTGGAAGCCCACGAATTCGCTCTTGCATGCCTCCAACACTCACCACCCGATATATGTCTGTGAGCTTCCCTTTTTTCTTTTTCTTTTTTTAAACTCGGACACGTCCCGACTCGGTTTTTTTAAAATTAAAAAAAAATCAGCACTTAAATTGCAGATAAAAGTTAATTGAGGGTACCCATATGCAATTAGTACCGTTTAAACCTAATTCCTTCAAGTCGGTACCTTTGAATGAACCATATAGTGTAGGCTGCATATCTTATAAATTTGTATATGGACGGCCTAAAATGGGTATGTTACATAATGGGTATGTTATAAATTTGTTTAAGTTTTTGTCATACTCTATTAACAATTAAATTTATTTATTGTAAAAAATACATTTATATTATTAAAAATATAATAAAAAAATTGAACATGTCCCCGACGTATTGTGTCCAGTTTCTTTGGAAATTGTTGCATTATGTCGCGTATCTTGTGTCCGAGTTAGTGCTTCATAGATAGCAACTAATCCATCAGGATTAAACTGGAGGTTCATAGCTCCGCCATTTACCAAAGATAAAAAGCTTTCTCATTTTACCTTTTGTAGAAGACTTTGAGTGTATTTGTAGCCATTCTTCTTTCCATCTCTGTAAACTTGTCTCTCCTTCTATTAGTTAGTAGTTAGAGAAAAATAAGGATTCTCACTATTATTTCTACCCCATCATCCTAGTAGTATGTGGACGAGGGGCTAGGGCTTTCAATAATCCTCGTATGGGGATTCTTTGGTTCAAAAAATCTTATAAAATGGAAATTCGGGTATTGGACATTGTATATATTAAACAGATATTTTATATACATGTGCACATTAAAATTTCCATACCAGTAAATAAAAGTTCAATGATAAAGTATAAGAAGTTCAAGAAAAATAAAAATTTATATACTAATATCATCTATGAATTTAGGAATACTCACTCCATCCCACATAAGATGACTGAAGTACCCACAAAAAAATTCTCACTTAAGATATCTAAAGTACATTATTCAAACTGTTCTTTAAAGTCTATTTTATCCTCAAAAGTACTTATGTAGGGACCACTACTATTGGGAAAAAAAAGAATCTTTAGTTTACTTACGTGGGATCCATATAAAATGGGAACTTATTTATCCTCTCCTTGACTTTTGTTTTTCTTAAATTGTGTGAAAAGTGTACGCAATACATCTTTTATGGGACGGACAGAGTAAATAATAATTATTCTTGTACTAATTCGTAGATAGTATTAGTATGTAAATATAATATTATTTAAAATATCATATTTTATAGTATTCTATTTTATTCTTATCATTTAAAAAAGCTACGAAAGACTTCTAGAAGAATTAATGAATATGGGTTTGGGATTTGCGTCTTTGCTTGTATTCTTTTGTTTTCCCAATAAAACCATCAGCGTAATTGACCTGTTAATCCATATCTTACTGCTATACCATTGCCTTCAGTAACCACCTTTTATTTCTGCCACACATTCCTTTTTCTCGTGGGTTAAATCATTTTTTCCCCACTGAATTAACATCATTGAAGTCAAATTTTTTTACAGTCAACTAATTGAACTACACTTTTTTTTACAAAATTTAAAAATTTCGTCTAAGAATGTTAAAAGTTAACGGTGTATCCGTGTGACACTATGTTAAGGCTTACGTGGATTATTCAACCGACTAGAACACGATATGGCAGTGAATGACGTGTATTAATTTTTTAAAAAATAAATTTATAACATACTTAACATATTAAAATTAAGTAAATCTATTAAAAACCAAATAATTTACTATAAAAAAGAAGCAGCAGCAAAATGAAAAGTAAACTAATTAATATAAAATAAAACCTTAATATATGCAAAAAACAAAAATAAAATATTGTTATATCACTATAAAACTAAAACAAAATAAAAAACTAAACTATTAAACATATATATAATTTAAATAAAGTTGAAATAATAAACTAATCACTAGGGGTGCAAAAACTAAATAAACTAATATGTATATATCTATCAAATAATTGGCAAACCCAGAACACATGCTTGAGTCTTTAGGATTGGGATATTCAATCGTGGAGGCATCCATTTGGGGGAAACTGAAGTGTTTGATGGCGGGGAGGAGTGAGCAAGCAACGACCTAGGACTTGGGCCTTTTTTATCATCGGAAATTGAGATCTTTTGTTGCAGCCTTCGTCGCCGTCACTCTTTTGTTGCAGCTTTCACCGCCTTCGCCGCCGCCGCCGAAAGTGGTGGTGGTTGTGTGGAGCTTGGTTGTTAGGATATAGATAGACCTGGCAAACGGGCGGGCCATCGGCGGGCTGGGCCACCAACGGGCCGGGCCAAAATGGCCCGGATTTTGGTGGGCTAGAATTAAGCGGCCGTGGCCCGGGTTGGCCGGCCCGCGGGATTTTTCATTTTTTTTCCCACGAAGTACTAATCATATATTCTGGAGATTGGATGATAACGAAATAATTGGCACTATCACAATCTCACTATTGCTCCCCGTGACATCCTTAGGCATAACGGGTATAATGGACTTAAAATAGCTGTAACAGAGCCCGAACAGACATTAAATCGTGTGAGACTAAACAACAATCAACAGATAAAAAAGGGGAGAATTAGTTGGATCTTACATTAAAATAATCATTTACTACATGTAGCATAACAAATCAATCTCAGCACGACCACAATTGACAATTATAATAATCACCAAACCAGTTAGCTACCAGAGATCTAAGCTCAATGCAGTAAATTGATAAGCTTTCAAACCAACCAATTTATGATTGAACAAGAATATATATATACTTCTAGTAAGAAAATTTGAATTAGGAGGGATATGTATATATAATTGAGACCATACAAATTAGCAGAATTTGTTGCAGCATATTAGAGTACATAGGCACGCAATGACTCCGATCACAACAAAAATTAGGGTTGTAAGTTGTAACCAAAAAGCCCATCTTGATTCAACGACCACTTCAATTTCTGAAAAGTTTCACGAGTATTTGATTTCCGATCTACATTGCAACTTACCTCAAAGTGCTATGCTGTGTTTGGTTGATCTAAATCAAAAATGATTGTTTACCGTCAGTCGGTGTCTCGGCGACTCGGCAAGTCAGCGTGGTCTCAGACCAAAGCGTGGTCTCAGACCAACTGGCAACTGGACTCTCTGTCTCTCACTCTCTCAGACCAACTGGACTCTCCGATCTCGCCAGTCGCCTTGGTCTCTCTCTCAGTTCCCTCAATCTCCAGCCGCCTGTTTCAGATCTAGATGAAAGAGAGATGACTAGAACTAGAAGACTGAAGGCTAGATCTAAAAATATCCCTTTTGTCTTTTAGTCTTTTATTTTATTAGCGAGTCATGCTTTCTCGAACATAGCATTATTAGCAATTTAGCATGATAAATGATAATTGATAGCCATTAACCCTCACTACCGCTGTACCGAAATCGAATTAGTTTTTTTTTTAAAAGACCGGCGGGCCGGGCGCCCACGGGCGGGCCATCATTGGGCCGGGCCAAAAAAGTCCAAATTTTAATGGGTCAAAAAAATGAAGCCCATAGCCCAATTTTTAACGGACGGGCTGACCCAGCCCGTGGGCCTGGACCGCTTTTGCCAGGTCTAGATATAGAAGTGAAAATAAGAGTACTAACATATTGAAAAGAATTGATGGGTTGGAGTGGTGTAAGAAGAAATTAGTAGTAAGAAAATGGGAGTTGGCGTTGTTGCTTCCGGTTTTGGTGGGTTGATGATGATGATGATGATTTGGGGTTGAGATGTGAAGGATAGAGACAAGGATGAGAGAGAGATGACGATGAACGCTTTCTATATTGCTTTTTAGTTTTTATTTTATTTTCTTTTTCACATGGCAAGTCAAGTTGACAAACACATTGCGTGGACACCACATCCCAGTCACGTGCCTTATTTAATAGAAAATGTAATAGATTGTAAAAAAATTGTAGTCCAATGAGTTGATTGTAAAAAAATTTACTTCAATGATGTAAATGTAAATTCAACCTCACTTCAGTGGGGAAATAATGATTTAACCTGTCTTCTTGTCCTCTTTATTTTCTACCCTCTATTTTGTCATAGCAATTGGCTTGGATTTAAGTATCAATTTTTCTTTCATCAAACGATAATTACTGCTATATGGTATTGGCAAAAGTTTTAGAATCTTCCAGGTGCTTTATCTTCTCTTGCGTGCTATGTTGGTTGTATACATATGCAGAATGGGGAGCAGTTCCTAGAAGAGATGTGTATGTGGTCATGGATATGCATATGCTAGTGTGTTTTATGTGGTTGTAATGCTCTGTGTTTTGAACTGAGGTTAAAAAATTGAAGAATTTCCATGCTTTCTTGCTTGAACTAGGTTAGGGTTAAAAGCATTACATCATCACTGTCATTTTTACTTGTTGAATGATGGAGTATACTGTCTCACTATTGCATCTTCCTGAATTGCAGATTGAAGCTTTGGCTTTTCCTTGCTTATGTTGTATCATTCGTCTCTTTGGCGGCTTCAGTGGGCTTATTGATACAAGATGCCCTTGTGGAATCAGGCCCATCAGCATGGACGGGAACGGCTGGTGTGTTTCAGTGTGTGTTTGTACTGATCAGGTAAGTTTTCTTTTGATTAGAGATTGTTGTCAATGTATGACTTGTCATATCATTATTTTGGTGTACATATTTTTCTTTTGCCTTGGATAAATTGGTCAGATTCATACTCTATTCCCCCCCCCCCCAAAAAAAAAAAAAAAAAAAAACATATCATGTTGATTTGAAGGGAGTTCTTTGTCCCCCTGAAAGAATAAATTACCAAACCACAACTAAATTTTAAATGCTGTGCTGGACACAACAATCCGTATAAGAAATAAAGGCATGTATGCATGTCTGCGATTATGTTTCCTCAGACCACAGATTTTCTCTATTGTGCGCGCACATACACACTTGCACATGAATGCCTGCAAAACCGGACCCAACCTCTTCTTTGAGATAGTAAATTTTAGCTTTAAAATGTGCACGCATTTCACATTGATAACCTTGTATTAACTGAAATTCATTTTGCTGCAGTGGGCTGATTTATTGGACATCTCATTCAGAGTAAGCTGGTAAATCATTTGGAACTGAAAAATAAGTCTTTTGCGCGTGTACCATTTTATGGTTTAGGTCAATGGGATGCAAAATGCTCTACTTTGTAAATGTCTTGATATATGCAAACTATTTAAGCATCAACAGAAGTTCCAAGTAAATGCAGTTGTTTGATGGTTCATATTCTGCTTTTTCGAGTGCAAGTGACAATTTAATTTTTTCTGTATGCAGCTTTAACATAAAAGAACAACCGAAGATTAACAATAAAAATTTGAAAAAAGGTGTGAAAGGAAAGCATGAATGGATTTCAATTAAGCAAAAAAAAATTCTTTTTTGTTTTGCTAGTTTGAACACGCACCACACATTCCTACAATTTCTATAATTATTTATATTTTAGTGATGGCTAAGTTGTTTTGATAATTAAATTAAGTTAAACTTATTTAGGATGTGCTTCACATTTGCTCAATTTATCCATTAAATTTTGGATTAGGATCTCATTTATTACATCTATCATTCAATTTCTCCCTCTCCCTTTGAATATACATTCAGCAACACAAAAATAATATTTAGCGACACAGTAAATCGTCAAATAATTAACGACACAAAAAAATTCATCACAAATAAAATGTTGCTGTTATAGTGGCTATTAACAATATTTGTGTATGTATTAGAGGATAGGCGTAATAGAGGGATCCTCCATTAAATTTTATATATAGAAAGATGATATCTTATATAAGTGCAATATATCTAATCCCTTGCCTATAGTTCATCGAAAATGATCAAGCACTTACTCCTTGATCCTACATACCTTGCATATCCTCTTTAGCAACGGAGTGACAATTTAGTCATCACTATATATTTTCCGTCGTTAAAAATTAAAACGACGGTTCTCTAATATAGCGACGGACAGAACCGTCGCCCGGCCCATCACTAAAGAGAGTGAGTATGGTATGTAAAATAAAAGGGTGGGCTCTACTGATAGTTCATATAAGATTAGTACGTCCATAAAAATAAAAATAAAATAAAAAACACAAGTCCATTCATGCAGAAAGACAAATGCCGCTAAAAATTCAATTAAGGGAAACAAAATATATTAACATTAAATGAGCTAAAATAAATGATATTAAATTAAAATTAAATTTTCTGATCTCTTTTTTTTTCCTGTAAAATTGATCAAAATACCATAATATTTCTCTTCTTTACCCTTTAAAATGACCTCTTGAAAGAAATGGGGAAAAAGGACAAAAATATACCAAAAGATGCAACCTTCCAAGCATCATCCACTACTGCACACCAAAATAGCCCATTATCTTCAGAAAACCATGAAAGCTGAAACCCCAAAAAACCTGATTTGGTCCGGCATGACTTTACCAGGAATTTATTATACTATTTCCAAACTGCAGGTATACAGCTACCATCATCTTCTTAACTTCTTCCATGCACCAGGCAGGCATCAGCTTTCCTCCAAAAACAAAAGGCGTGAGAAAAGAAAACAAGCCCTGAAAGGGCAAAATTGAACTTCCCAGATCCTTTGTGAGAAAATATCAAGCTTCGAGTTCAGACTCAGACGAGCTCAATTCAGATGAACCCCTCCTGGAATTGGACCCGCAAGATTCAGAGAAAACTGAAATTTCTGGCTGTGCACCTTGACAAAGTTTCAAGGATGGCCTCAATTTCATGTACTGCACACAAGATCAAAAAGAAAAAGAAAGGGCAATAAGGTAAAAGTTGAAGTGTAACCACCCCTAAAACCTAAACCGGAGTAAAGCTAGTGTATTTACCTCATGATAAAAAGCATTTATCTCCTCTTCCGTGAGGCCTTCATCCTCTCCGGCATTTTCTTCCCAACCAAGAGAGCGAAGAAATGCAGCCTCCTCTTCATCTGGATAAACTGTTCCCGTTTAGGCACAGATTGTTGGCCTCTCCATGACTATCACCATTGCTAGTTTTCTTGTTACCATTCTTGGTAACAAGAGGCTTGCAGGAGCATTGCCAACCTCTTTAATTTCTCCACCAAAATTCTTCAAGGTGGGAGATAAAACAGCAGGACTGGAATCTGACACAGTAGCAGAGGAGTTTGCGGAGGTTTTTTTTCTCATGAGATTGAAAAAATCAATTCTGCTCTGAGTTTGAGCCAAGGAAGCTTTCTTCTCTACAATGGATCTCGGATTATAAGCCAATACAGCTGCCTTGCGTTCAACGGTGTAAAGATTTGGGAGATTTGGGTTGGGCAAAGGAGCAGCTGGGGCCGATGCAGCAACTGGAGCTTGGCTATTTGCTACTCTACTGCTGGAATTATTAGTCGTACTAGAAACATCTTTTGCATAGAGGACACACCATTCTCCCATACCGGTTTGAGAACAAGAAACTTCCCACTGTGTGATGTTTTTGGAGCATCAGATCTGACTTGCCCACCACGAGGATATTGACTAGCAGATTGAGATGTATAGGGCTGCTGCTGTGCACGCTTTGCAGGCAGAATCGTCTCACTGGCCCTAACTGTTGTTCTTGGCTGCTTTAATTTATCGGAAGAACTGAGAACCTGGAATGAGTGAAAGCTATAGTCAGTTAATTTTCATCCAACCAATTATTCAATAGTTGAAGTCTTGAAGAGGAATTTGATGCATTGACCGACTTAAATAAGATGACAAAGACTGGAAAAATCACAAGTTTTATTGGTTTACTGAAAAAACAGAAGGGTTTTTATTTTATACTACTCCAATTTTATATCTTTCAAGTACAATCCAGTAAACATTAACACAGACATCGCCATCTTGAATCTTAATAGACTCCATTAATTTGGTTCATGAGAAATCCTATCATGACAATAGTCATCTACAGAAGGACATACAATTTGCAAACCTGTACTCATGCTGGAATAAGAATATGTTTCCTTCTCAAGTGAGATCAACACGGCCCAATGTTGACCATCTTTAAAACTTTAGTGACTGATGTGACCATCTTTAAAACTAAAGTGGCTGATGTTGACCATCTTTAAAACTACAGTGGCTGAAGCCTGAAGGTGGTACATATCCATAACTTGTATAAATTATGATGTGTACAAAAAGTGATGCATGACAGATTTAAGATGAAGAAATAATGGAAAACAAGGGAAAAATAAATTATGATTTAAACTCCACGTTTAAATCTCTAGGGTCTCTCAAGTGTATCAACTCCACGAATCAACACTAAAGATGGATATCATACCTCTCTTAGGTAGGAATGATAATAATCCACTTCAATATTAATAATTTGGAATCTAAAAAACTTCTGGGATTACATCACTATTTAAAGAGACTCAAACCCT